>CACRXK020000308.1:0-89891 GCA_902702795.2 Paramuricea clavata
CAGAAGATAGACAAGAATATAAAAACTCTTTACAAATAACAAAAACTCCTAGACGTTATGCTCTTAGAAGTAGACCGTACTAAATTTTGTAAAACGTTTTGAAGAAATAAATTTAAAAACTGAAATATTGGGTAAATTTTTGCCGGCAAAGCCCGCTCTTTCCGCCCGCGCGATCCGCCCGCCTGATCAGTGTACAAATATGTTGTACGTTAATATATGCATGCACGCAAGCGTCGCTAATGACTTAGCAACAAATAACAACGTATATAACGATTACATGTTTTTATTGCAAAATATCTTACAACTGTTCCAATTCTAACTTATATTCTTGATAAGCTTACTTATGATCATCTTAACAGTATATATGTATGTAGAATATTTGCTAAAATAACGTTGAACAACATGTAAATATTGACCTTAACAACGACGTTGACAACTCGGGATTAGGAACTGTTTAGTTTAAAATATGTCTAAAATATGTTTAAAATATGATTTTTGTGACGAATAGATTCCTTATTTGCCCTCGTTCGTTTTCGTTCATCATAAGGCAGTCATGTTGTCTTTGACTAGGATGACCGACTTGACAACCATTACAGGATTCCACACAAAGTCTTTCAACTTTTGGCTGCAAAGCGCTCCTGTCTTGTCTAAATCGCTTTCTCTCTTCCCGCACGGATAACCCGCGACGCCCGCGCAATGAATATCCTAATCTACCCGTATTTATCCACACAGTAGAAAAATGCAAATCTCTGATAAAAGTTAATCCTTTAATTAGTGTCACCCTAACAACACATAGCAACCGGTGTGCTTTAATATAGCTTAAATTTATTAAGCTTATCCGAGTTTTAGAACTTTAAAAAACTAGCAATAAAATATAGAAATCGCTTGACAATTATATATCATAACTTCTAATTTCCATGTGTTTATATAACTCTAAACAGCAACATATTCTCTCGTATATAGACCTCATATGGCAGACCGGGATTTAAATATTAGTTTAATTGTAGATACATAACTCTTACCGCATGCTATTTCTCAGCGTTTTGACGCTTGATAATATTTATATATTACTTAACAACAAAACATATAGCTGTATACCCCGAATATATAAGTTTTAGATATATAACACTAGTGCTATTTCATATAGTATCAGATTTTTTACTCCTCTGGGAGCTAAATTAAAGGAATCACTTGACAATAACAGCAAAATGCCAGAGCTGTACTTATAAAACTCCAGACAACAACATATTCTCTTGTGTATAGCCCTAACTATTGTATCATAAACGTGGGGGACGCTAAAAAATGCGTAGTCAGCAAGTTTCGCCCGATCGTGTTTAAACCTGCCCGCGTGACGTCATTGCATATAATTATGACGTATGTTAATGAGTGACGTCATTACTCCTCCTCAATTGGACGAGTATTAATTATAAATGAGGTGGTGGACACCCACCACCTCAAAACTCCACCACCTCACACTCCACCACCTCACACCACCTCATCCACCACCTCAAAAATCCGGGTCGAACGGCCTCTATATTACTACTGGCACCAGCATATCTAGGGGGGTCCTGGGGAATTTGAACCCCGGAAACGCCGTTTCCTGCATTCTGAGCATCGAATTCTGTTCTAACATTTGACCCAGGAGTTGAATTTTATCGCGGCAATTGCCGTAGAGGGAGAACAAAATGCCGTGAATCATTGCGGCAACGACGGCAATTTTTTGCCGTATAGTGCAATTTTTATACTATTCACTGTGCGTTACTATTTTGGCACTCGAATTCAGATATTGATAAAATCATGCGTAAATCACTATCTTAGTCTCACTTTTCTTCGAAAAAAAAACTAAAGAAATACGTAGACATGTTTCTAGTTTGTCAAAAATCCAAAGACAAAGTAACATGCACAATAAAATTAAACTTTTATTACAGTAATTTGAAAAATGCCGTGGAACTGCCAAAATTGCCGTCGATTGATTTCAGGGAAATTCGTGGCCTGATTTGACCTTATTGTCGATTTCATATTACTTTTCAAAGCGCGGTTCAACTCGAACTTCGAATGTAAACAAATGTAAAAATTTCATTTAGAAACTTATGTAAATAGGCATTTTTCGTCTTGGGAGACCACTGGACAATATTTTACTGCACTCTGCAGTAATATGTGCATAGGTGGCCTTATACAGTAATTTCAACTCCAACTATGTCTATGAACATCTGTTTACAATCAAAGTTCGAACTTTGTCTTGAAATGAACTTGCAAACTTCGTTGCGAAGTTCTCGCCCAACTTCCGAACGTGACAACGTAATTGGTAAGTTCGCAACGAACTTGGGAACAGCGTGTTAAAAAGTTACCTGAAATCGACAATAATAAGGCCATATTTTAGACAAATGGTCACAAAAAAATACACTGAAAGTTGAAGGTCAATATTTTTGAGAAAAAGTTAGAAAAACACGTAATAACAGTAAAACATAAGGGAAAGGGAATCTTTCGAAGTACTGCTGTTAACTGGAGTTGGAAAATAGGACACAATAGAAGACACTGGATAATAAAAGCAAACATAAAAAGGAACTCCACTCTGATGATTAATGCAATTGAACAAGCATTGTATAGGCAATTACCATGCATCACCTAGCTGTAGTCCTACGAACAATGAATGCAAATCAACCTTTGTATGTAGGTTTGCAGCCTACTTTATGTTCGCACTTTTTGTATATCATTCTCAACATACAATGGCATTAACATATATTCACTATTCGAACAAATTTGCATAACTGAATGTGAGCTTTTTAGTCCCTTAGATGCAATTTGACTATGTTCTGGGACAGTCTGTGCCAGTGTCGGTATTGATAAGTGATAACAGTAACAACAATAAACTTAAGATAGATAGGCCTAGATAGATTATGGCCGAGATAGATTATAATTATTCTCCATGACTGATCGGCCAAAGCATTGTGTTATATTAAAAGCAAAGTCATCCCCGTGCAGTACCAAACTAGAACACAGAACTGGATTCATGCACATTTTCCATTAGACAAATTTGTTCTCATGAAAGAACCTAATAAGCAATGCCGAAAAACGCATAACTCACTTCATGCAAACAAATTCACTTGTTGGAAAACAAGCTTTAATAACTAATAAAAGTTATATTTCTAGGGTAGATCTACATTCACCCCTTGATGAGTAAAATTGTCTGGCGTTAGACAGAGTATAATAATAAAGTAGGGCGCACCAGAACACAATGCAACTCAATGGGTTAACTAGACACATGGCCATGGGCAGATAGGCCAGCTAACCCATTAAGCACCAGTGCTCTTCCTCTTGAAGAGTAAAATCAGAGTAAAATAATAAAGTAAGGTCATGACATCAGGGCACAATGTGACTCAGTGGGTTAATTACTGTACACAAAGACTTGCCTTCCTCCAATCCTCCCCACATAACATTAATATGTAATTTAATATCAAACTGCATATATGTATAGAATAACACAATTACAACCAAAATATAAGGCAAACAGACACATTTTATATATACACTGTACTGAAAGAAAGCTTCGGATTAACAGACAGAGATTCAACGACCGAAAAATACAAGCCAAACTTTGAGGTTTTGCTCAGTATTTTTCAGGTACGGTTTGCTTCTATATATTTCAGTTGATCATGAATCCCTCTCAATGCGAAGCTTTGTGTAGTACCAACACTAGCACGGAGCGTTTGAGATTACATTTATATACTGTTTATATCCGCAAAAACATTCAATGAATGAAACTACTTATTCATTCTAAACAAGGTAATGAATATTTACATGTAGGGCATACAATATTAATATATTCATAAGCTTACTACGTGGTTCAACAACCGCCGAACCGCGCTCCTTCAGCGTTTGGAAATTGTAATTTAGAAAAATTACACACAAATACCTCGCATCTTTCAGGCGGATCGGTCTTTACTTTGCTCACGATAAACATCCTCACATGAGCGCTTTAGTTGACTGATTAAAAGCACAAACAAATTGATCCAGAACAAGTCCAGTAGGTAGTGCAAATCTTTAATAACGCCATTGACAATGAATGATAGCCAAATATTACTAGTAAATATCGCTCTAACCTGAAGTTCAGGCCCTAATTGAAATAGGGCCTGACACAAAACCTGTCTAGACCGTGGGCAACCTCGCAAGCCAGTAAAAGACCCTGGCTTGCGAGGTTGGACCGTGGGACACCCACATGTTATTTTTAGACACAACATGCAATATGATTGGCAAGTGTTGTAGATTTCGTTACACAAAAAAATTATATTCTCATGAACATGTCCGCAGAGTGTGCATTTTGCTTTTTAATTAAACTTAAAAATTCAAGGTACTTTTATATAATTAAGAGTCAGTTTCTCTATTTAACCGAAGAGCAAACAAATATTTAATTAGTCAGTTCTGTGCACGGCTTGACTGCCAAGCTTTCTCAAGGTCTCAACTTGCTGGACGCGGATATACTCTAACGACTATTAAACGGGCTAACAACAGCAACAATTAAATTCTCAATCGTACCACGAAGAAGGCTATGTCAGCTCAGAAAACAACGCCGGTAGGACCTGATATTAAAAATAAGACTTTTGCCAGCGAAGCCATGCAGTTGGCAGAACATCTTGGCTGTCAACAACAAGCTTTCGAATACATGACTAGTTTGGCTGTTCTTTCAGCGTCGTGTGTGTCCAAAATTCGTCAAAGATTTTGATGAAGCCCTTCCAAAAAACTGTTTGTTTGATTTATTTTCTGCCATAAAGCATAAAAGAAAAGAAATTCGAAGAAATCGATAATAGAATTTGTTACGTGCGTTTGATCTTTATATTAATTGTCGCCTTGAGCCCTTGACCGAGCTATTTTTAAAACTGTTGTTTATGTGAACTTGCAACCAATCAAAATCCTTCATGATGCTGATCAACCAATCAGATTTCCCGTCTACCAGCCAGGTGATCTCGTGTTCGTATTTTAGCCAATCAGCGCTCAGAACGGGTTGTCCGAATAGAAATCCATTTTGATGTATTCAGTCAATTATATCTTTCGTTATTCTTTATGAAACTAGTTGAAATTTTGTAATTATGTTTGGTTATGAGAACTATAGCTCTGACTAAAATATGGAATCGAAATAAAGTATATTACAGGAGATATTCAGTTGTTTTAATCATAAAATGGATTTCTATTTGACAACTAGTGCCAGTACTTTTCTGCGTATCAAGATCACCTGGAGGTGGACGGGAATCCCACAGTTTAGATAGGTTTTGTGTCAGGCCCTATTCTGTGATTAGGGCCTGAACTTCAGGTTAACATCGCTCTAAAGTTGCTATCGAATTGCGCAACTGTAGCTGACTGTGGCGCATTGCAGCACTGTGATTGGTTTGCTTCATCTGACTGTAGCAAAAATGCTAAATTTAGTAACTGTACCCCCCGCTGACTGTAGCATTTTGACGTCAGACCCCCAGTTGACTGTAGCATTTTGACGTCATAAATCGCTATATTTAGACCACTTTTCTTGAACGCTTTTTGAATGATGTTCAATAAATTTTAGGTGATTTCGCCTAAAAACGGGCGTTGTTTCGGGTAAAAATCAGGTTAAGATGAGCGCGGAAAACGTAATTTTATATTCGTAGCTCACAAAATACACACGGACCGGAATGCTGCGGAATTTAATTTTTTGAAGATAGAGAAACTGGAAAACTTCTATAAAGAATTTTTAGTATCACGACATTCAGTATTAAAAATATTTTTGCTGGAAAATCTGACTGTAGCATTTGCTACAGTTGCTATAGTCTGGATCCGCCCCTGCCGCTCCCCCCGGATTGAAAACTAAATTATTACGAAATGTCCAATATTTTTGGACACACGTGACCAGTGTTTACCAGGGCCTTTGCTTCCCGTACCAGAGCCTCTGAACCGCGCAAAGGCCCTGGGTACGAGGTTGGAGCCGTTATTGATGGCGAGAGCCATTTTTGTTTGAAATCACAAACGTGGAACTACATTGAGTACCGGTTTGATTTGAAACAAGAACTGCTGACTCTATCACTAGCCATCTAGTATAACTGCTCGTTTGGCCGGCGTCCGTGTGACCGTGTTGATTGTATTAGAGAGTTTGAGCAAGACAACGAAATACGAAGACGAAGGCATACTTGACAATTTTTGCCGTCTGCACATTATCTTATGCATACTGTGTTGGACGTCACTGGTGGTTGCTCAACATGTCTTCCCATGTGTCGCTGTTTATGAATACTGAACATAATTCTTGCCCTGATCAAGAAAAAAACAGCAAGACATGAAACTATATCCCGTCAGTCTTTGTCCTTGTGCCTTCGTGCAGAACGAAGTTCACAACGAATTTTGCAAAAATATTCGTTGTGAACGAAGGCAGAAGAACGAAGACGGGATATGGATTCATGTCTCGTTGTTTTATCCTGATCAGGGTAAGGACTTGGGTCAGCATTCATAAACAGCTAGACATGAATCTCTAACCTGACTTCACTCTTGATCCTAAACTTAGAATGCGCAAGGTAATGTTCAAGACAGGCAAAAATTGTCAACACGTCGTCGTCGTCCGACTTCGTTCTCTTGCTCAAACTCTCTATTGTATACACACGTCATTTCTCTTAGTGATAGGTGGCGGTTTTCTCACAATGACGAAGGAAACATGCTGCTTCTCAAAATTAAATTATACAATATAGCTTTTATTAATTTGTTGCATTTATGCTGCCCTTGCATGGTATGAATAAATAAGACGGTGGATTTTGTTTTTTAATATACGTTCAAATTGGATCGTTAAATAATCGTGATCCAAGCGAATTTTCAGTTAACTAATTTAATTCGATCACTTTGGAAATTTTTCTAGACAATGTGTATTCGAAAGCAGATAAGTATTTGTATATAATAAAGACTGGTTTTCATATGGTCGTAACGGTCGTAAAGATTGAGTCACGATCTTTCTCATGATCTCATCAGCCGAAATACAACATTTTGAGAACTGAAAATATATGCGGAGTGATTATGTAATATATGAACAACGAGAGCGAGTGTTTCACCGGGATATCCAAACACGAGAAAACAATGTATGAAAAGACGAGCGCGAGTGTTTTCATACATTGTTTTCGAGTGTTTGGATATCCCGGTGAGACATATGAGCTCGAGTTGTTTATATGGCTTCTCAAATGAATCGAGACGTAACAGAATGTTTTCGTTTGCTGATTGGATCGATTTGCATGCGTAATTAAGATATTTGATGTAAACACTAGTGACTTTTATCTAGTTTCACCGGGTTATCCAAATGGCATCTTGTCAGGGCCCGAGCTACGGGGGTGTGGGGTGTTACACCCCCCCCCCCCAGAAATTATATTCCAAGCTTCAGTCGGCAGGACTGCTATTTAGTTGTATTTAAATTAATTTGCATGGCACAGGTTATAATTTTCGCTTATTCTGACAATAAATTTAACGCCACCTTGACCACGAGGGCGCAACATGCGTGCCTGAAACTAGGTTTTGCTGCCTTAAAATTTGCGGATGGGATTCTGGGCAACCATTTGTCAAATCCCCGGGGTCCTTAGCGACTATAACAATACCCGGCCCCCGTGCACGTATATGAAAGGCAAATTCCCGACCCCCGTGAACGGTCTATCGGGCAAATTCCCGGGGTGTCCCGGGGGGGGGATGGTTGCTGCAGGAATTGACTCATGCATTATAATCGGTTAGTAAAACAAGCCCAGATTGACAGTTAAACCACATAGCGATACAAAGTATATGTAGCATGTTTGATAGGTAGACCCGCTAACACAATATATTGCCGCCAAAAACTCAATTATCAAATATGGCGATTTAGAACAGGCTTTATTTAGAGCACAACGGGCGTAACTTCAGGGACCGCGAAGCAGGAGGGCAAACATTGCCATACATATGTAATTTTTCAACTAAGAATACTGAAATCTTTCAGATCAGTTAACAATATATTTATAACTTATTAGTATAAGTATTCAATCTATTTCTGGTTGGATTAAACAAATGACGGGTAATGTTAGAAGGCCCCAGTTACGCGATACCGGATTCGTATTGGAGCGACATCAATTTAAGGTTTTTTCCAGTTATTGTCTGCTAAGACTGCTATTACAACTTTTCATATATGAAGTTTTTGTTTAATTATGTTATATTATCAGAATTTTAAGTGCCAAATTCACCTCGAGTAAAATTTGATGTCGCTCCGATGCGAATCCGGTATCGTATAACTGGGGCCTAGGAGTCGTGACTCTATTTTTACGATCATATGGAAACCAGGCTTAATGCTTAGATAGTCCAGGTTGTGGTGTGACCTACACTACAGAGTAGTGTTAGCTTTATTATTTAACTACAAAAAATCTCGTATATTACATTTTTGAGTTTTGACAACATTCGCACTTGCCCTTGTACTTGCTTTTACTATATAGACATGAAACTCATGAAGTTACCTTAATTTAAAAGAGTGTCATGAGGGACGCGAGATCAGTTGAGCGGATCATAAAAAACCTTGGCTACTTTGATCATCTACCGTGTAAATGTAGATAATATGATGTGTGTTAATTTATTTAACATATACATAACCTCAAAATTATACTTCAAAATATGAGGATCACGGCATTTCTGGGACACCATGTAGCTAACATTTTTTGACATCCAATATGCCATCCATACATGGTTACAGTAGAGCGCCAAAGATATGGAGTTTTAGTAATAACGTTCAACTTTAATTATATTAAACTGTATTTACTTTATGAGATTAATTTTATTAATGCCACCAATGAGAATTTAATCGCACAACGTCGGGCTTTCGATTTTTTAATAACGTTACATCTGTGTAATTAATACTTGGATTAATTTAATATATATATATAGTTTAGAAATAACGTCTTTAGAAAAGGTCGTGAGCAACACTGCAGTCAGTCATTTGCTGGTGATACTCGGATATAGTGCAAGATATTAACAGATTTCAAGTTCTAAACAAATTTAATACAGGTATGTACAAAGTGTGCAAAATAGAAGTATGTTTTATCTGAACAATTTTTATGTTAATTTATATATTGGTAGTGATTAAACATGTACCGTGACTGTGGGAAAAGTCTTGAGTGAAGAGTATCAGTTGAATACACTATACCTATAGTAACTATTATTAGATTTCAGTACCAACTAGGCATTAAGAGATAGCAAGTTAACGATAAATTCAAGCAAAAGCTTCAAAATGCAAGTGGTGCCGAATAATATATAAAATTTAGAAAATGAACAGTTAACTGGAATATTTCGTTAAATTACAAATCAGAACACAAACGGAAAAACTGGTACATTGCAGTTACTATAATATTATTACATTAATATACGGGGCATAAGCCATCCTCGTACCCAGGATCTTTTTCGAAAATAGCCTGGGTACGATGTTGGGCATAAGCCCGGGGCGAAGATGCTAATTCCGCTCGGCTATTTACACCTGGGGAAAGGAAAGCATTAGCGAAGATTTTAGCGAAGTCGAAAGTTCATCAATAATCGCGGGCGCGTGGCTATGACCCATGCTCCGCTCTGAATCATTTCTTCATATATCAAAATCAACAATGTTTGGTCTTACTGATAACATTTCTTATAAATACTATTTCTGAGCCTTGTGTGCAACCACGGCTGGCAGCACATAATAATAATAATAATAGATTTTATTTACCACCTTTGGCCAAAGAATTACAGTGAGTATTACAAATTTAAAAAGTATTAAAAATTTACAACAATATTTAAGATATATAAAACTTCATCGACTATAATGTACATTTTACTGGAATGAGAGAGACTATAGGAGAGCTATTATCTATATATACAAGTAAGACTATTTTAGTTAACTATGTTCATTAAAATAGTTCAACCAAGCATAAGCTATACTAAGGGGCCATGCAAAATTTAGTATAGCTATAACATAAGCTATACTAAAGGGCCATGCATAATTTATTGTACCCCCGGGCCGGAGCAAATCAATTTTGAATGTTTAAAAAAAGCAAGCCCCGCTTAGGTTAGTGTGATAAAAATCTCCAGCCCCGCTCGGAACTTTCAAAAAGATGCTGCCCCGCAACTGTCAACACTACTGTAAAGAAAGCTTGTGCAGCTGTGCTTACCGTAGAGTTGATTTGACCATGTTCAGCTAGAGGAAATCGCTGAAATGTGCGGGAGGTCTGACACTGTGACCCCTGCGGGTCTGAACTTCTCATAAAGAGAATAAACCGCGCCCTGGCCTCTCACTTGTAGTCATTTGATCTCCTTCATTGGACGAAGATTCAGGCACTGGCGAAGATTCTGGCACTGAAAAAAACTTTGAGCCCCGCTTTTATGCAGTTGCAAGGCAGAAAAAATCTTGTGCGCCCCGCTTCTACTGTATGCAGCTCAACAAAAGTATGTGCCCCGTCCCCTTTTGCTCCGGCCCCGTATAAAATAAATTCTGCATGCCCCCTAAATTCAACTACATTGAAACTTAATAAATTTATTTAAATCTGGAAAGCTTTATTTGTTGCAGACTGTATGTTTTCAAAGAGGTCTAGTGGTCCATTGTAACTGCAAGACGAAACCTAAAGTTCTATACTATATATACGCAATTTAGTTATACTATCGTATAGTGAGTATTTAAATCAGTTGTACATTTGTCGTTTTTCCTTCACTGTTATTCTGGCAAAATCTACTTCTTCATTGTCAACATTCGGTGATATCATTTGGTTTAGGAAATTTCACCTCAATGAGTCAGTGATTAATAGGTCGCGCATGTACAATTTTTATTTCTACTCTATGCCGCTAGAAAACTGCTCACACAAACCTCGCCAAAATTATATATAAGTTATATTATGATGTATTGAATATTTTTGTGGCGTTTTCTTCGTTGTAAGAATGGGAAACTTCATGCTCAAATCAAACATGCCTTGATTTCTATACAATATATTAAAGTGTAAAATGACATTCTAGTATTTTAACATTTTGCGATTATTTATGAAAAGAATTAAAGCATGATATACAACGATATCCAAAAGAATAATTTATTTGACTATTTTTAGTTGAAAACACTTTGAAAGGACTTTCTAATCTTGTCTATTTTAGTACCACCATCTTGTTTTCGTAAATCTCGCGCATGCGCAGATAAATTGCGCCTATGTTGGTCCAGTGTAAGGAGGCAACAGGTAGGCAATTTGTCTGAGCATGCGCGAAGAAAATCAATATGGCGACATATATTTAGGAGTGTTTCGTGTATTTATCTGGTTTTTTGAAGCTTGCGTTCAGTATTGGTCAATTGCCAATACTTACGTTAGGCCTACTACTTAGTGTAAGGAACAAATAATAGTTTGAGGTAATTTAAAGTAGGTTAGAACAGCCAGATGGTGTTAAAACTAGGGTTAGGTCAGGGTCATGACTAACTTTTATTATAACACACACCCTATAATTTACTCAAACTGTTTTGTGGATCTTACATGAAGTACTTACAATACTTAAATCAATGTTTGGAAAATATACACGCGTAAAAATTATGAGCCTGCTGTTTAACAGGATTGAACAATGTTGTGCTGCCCACATTGTTTATACTTGTCAACAATATTGAACAATACTGTTGAGCCTGAATCGGGTGTAACAATCAAATTGTTCAATATTGTTGCCAACTGTGAACAATGTGGGCAGCACAACATTGTTCGGGAATCATCAGCAAAAAGCACAGCAGTAAATATAGTAACATTAATGCTCTCTCTTCCGCAGAGGCTTTAGTTGGCTATAATTACAGAGTTGCGGCGAAGCCTCTGCACGATGCCACACCCAATATGGCGGTAAACCGGGGGGCGTATAATTATCAAACGCAAAATGAGAAAATATCTCTTTAAGGTGGCTCGCTACAGTTTATAGAAATGTTGAAAATGCGTAAACTAGATCACCTTTTTGAAGAGATGATGCTCTTTACAAATCGAAATGTGTATATTATATATACAGCGACAATCAAACAGTCGAAAATTGGTCAGAAAAGTGACGTCACCACTGTTGCTATGGCAACAATGACGATTCAAGATGGCCGATATTTTGTAATGCAATTCTGTAATGCAAAAAAAAAATTATTTCGAAAAACCATGTTTATAAATTTTTAAAAAATTTGGCATGACAGAATTTTTTTAAAATTGGCCAGATAGTGTATTGTACTATAAGAAAATGTTTTCTGAAATAAAAAATGGGGGTAACCGACCTTTTTTAAAGTAAAATGCGTTCAAAGCCAAAATATCGGCCATCTTGAATCGTCATTGTTGCCATAGCAACAGTGGTGACATCACTTTTCTGACCAATTTTCGACTGTTTGATTGTCGCTGTATATATAATATACAAATTTCGATTTGTAAAGAGCATCATCTCTTCAAAAAGGTGATCTAGTTTACGCATTTTCAACATTTCTACAAACTGTAGCGAGCCACCTTAAATACTGCAACAAGCTCACAAAGAGATTATTTACTAGCCCTACGAAATGAGAGAGTGTTATGTCCAGTTTGCGGGAAAACATTTCGGTTATTTTTTCTAGACAAGGTCTCCATCTACACTATAAAACAATGCATGAAAACAACGTATTTAGCGAACAGGTTTTGGTTGCAAGCGAAGAAACTTGTATTTAAATTTATATTTGACATTTGTATTTTTAGAAATGTGTCCAAAACCGCATAAAAGAAAAAATGAGTATCTATAGCATACAGAACCATTATTAAATTTATTATCAAGACTGAAAATAGAATTTCAACTATTTCAACTTCAGCAATATTTATAAACAAACGTGACCTTAAGTCGGTTTCGACTTTCGAGTTTCGACCTGATTATTTGGAGTTCGTATCTTTGGTTCAGTACATGCCATGTAGATGAAAATACCACCGTTCGATTCAGTACAAAAATATCTCCTAATTTCTATCGATAGTTTTAGTAAAATGTCAACATTATAGCGATTATATGGCCTTTGCTCTCTCCTCTGCAGAGGCTTCTGTTGGCTATGATTACCATTAGTATGGAGAGATATTTCACTACACTTTACATGGCGGATCTTGGAACACGAGCGGAGCCAACTAAAGCTTCTGCGGAGGAGAGAGTGGCCTTTGAAAGTCACGGCGGGATTGCAATCTTGCAAATCGTGCAGAGGCTTCGCGCCTTTCCAGTTTCCTCGCCTTCGCCCTTTTCTGCCTGCGCTCCTTCGCCCAGCGGCTCCGCTCGTGTTCCAAGATCCGCCATGTAAAGTGTAGTAAAATGTATCTCAATACTAATCGTAATCATAGCCAACAGAAGCCTCTGCGGAGGAGAGAATCATTAATGAATAATACAAATAACAAGGGTCCCAAAACGGACTCTTGGAGGACTCCAGACTTATCTTCACTTTCCAAAAAAGTGATAATATATTGTAGTGATTCCAACAAGTTCGAGAGACAAGAATTCCCTTCCATAATCCCATGCTGATTCCGTTTATCGACTAATCTAAGCTTTTCATACACTTTACATAGGATGCAAGTTAGAGAAATTGGCCGATAATTTCCAGCATCACTAAATGCCTCCATTTTATGTAATGCAATAATAATTAATAATAATAATAATTGTCTGACATCTGAAATAGATCTATATAAAGCTGTTAGGGCACTCACAAAATTATCATTTCCCGCTAAAATTCTAACAATTTTCGATGACCTCCATCTGGCCCAGCACACTTTGAGACATCTAGAGCCAGCAGCTCATTTTTTCACATCATAGTCACTAATTATTAGTGGATCAACTTGTTCAACAGCGATAATATCCATGTTACAATTGCGGGTAAGTGAAGTCTCGATTGTAAAAACAGTTGCAAATGATTTTACAAGCAAATCAGCAGACTCCTTAATTCACACTAATTGTAAATTCTCCATTAGGCTTTTTCAACCTAGATACAGTGGGATTGGCCTTTTTCTTACTACGCAAGTATGCATAGAACTGCTTAGAATTGTTCTTTATTCCTTTAGCCAGTTTTATCTCATAACCAAATACAGGAGCTAGGGGTCCAGTAAGGACCATCCTTGAAGATCCTTCATTGATTGCTCTATGCAGTGTTACTCAGCACAGGAGGGAACCTTAACTAAACCAACTTTACAAAGGAAGAGCGCCTGCTTATAACTTTCTGTATGCAAGTTGGTCAAAAGAATATCACAGAAGACAGGACTCCAGCGTATACATCAACTTCGTTCCCAGGCTCTTCCCTGGGAACGAGGTTGCGTATACATCAGTTCAGACATGCAATTACGCTGAAGCTAATTAAAATATTTTTAAGGTATCGAACTTTCGAAACATTTCTACCGTGTTAATTAATTCAATTATGCAGTAAAATTGCCATAATCTGGAGATAAAAAGATAGTTGCTATGACGTATTTTAATTTGTGGTTGTTTAATTTGTTCAATAATTGTATTTTGCTTTTTAAAGATATTTGGTTATCTTGATACCATTGTAATAAATCACAATAAGATACTTGACTTGTACGTATGCATGGTAAAAATAAGTATAATTGTTTTTGTTTTGCCAGACACGGCTTTGGGCCTTTGGCGAAGTTTTCGATCCAAGTCCGGAATTAAAGTCTGATAATCTACTTGAAATAGTTGAGTGTGCACGTTTGTACCACAATGGCAGACAAAGGCCTTTTATGTGTGCTTTTACGTACCTCTGACGTATGAGTTCTTTGAGGTTCCGATCTTACTCCACCACATGCTTGCAATTGTAGTTATACTTGCAGTATTGAAATTTTAAAGAGACATCGTGTTCTATTTGTCTTTTGCGAGGCACCCACTACATGCGGTAAGTTCGATGTAAATTTTAACCTAAATATTTTCTTTAATTAATTATATACCGATACTAGTTCTTTTAGTACTTCGTGTTATTGTAATGTTTAGATTATAAAAGAGATGCTAATTCAAACTGTTTTAATGCAATACTCTCTATATAAAAGGAGAGCAAATTTTCTGGTCATAATATACTGTACCTTACAGTGTATACAGCTATTTCAATTAAGGTTGTCCACGAGCAAAGCGGAAAAGTCCAACACGATCGCGAAAGGCTGCTGGGAATCGCTTTGAAAATTCATTAATTTGTTAACGATTCCCAACGGCCTTTCGCGCTCGTATTCGACTTTGCTCGTATTCGACGACTTCCTCAGAGGGGGCCCCGAACAGTGCTGGAATTGCGGAACGTGTTAAATATTAAGGAATATTGTGAGAAAGTGAGGTCGAAAAGGCTCTGAAAATGATAGGTACTCGCATGCGAAAAATATAGCAAAATGGAAAAAAAATCAGTAAACTTAACTATATTCGTTGTATGTGTGACATCAGAGGTCATGTCTGCTGGTGTCAGCTTTAAATAGGTCATCACTGCATGCTAGCGTCAGCTGTTTCCTATCCATTTTCTTAACTATCCATATATGGTCATACTGAGTGTCTCCCAGCGGTTTCCAGGAAACAAGGCAGCATATTTTGCAATGGAAACATGGGAACAAAGCCAAAAAAATTTGTGGGGAACAATTAAGGAAATAAAAGAGGAATACAGATACCCATTCGCCCTGGGAGAGCCTAATAACTGAATATACGTGGTGTCTCAAAAAAGGAGACCTTTAATCATTATAGAAACTTTATGGTTTTGTCCAATATATGAATTGCGCTGAACTGATGGTATGACTAAGTATAGTAATATGACAACTTTTGATGCAGTTATGCTCCTTCGTACAAAGATCGAAAATCTTGAATGTGCTTAACAAGGATATTTTAATGTCTTAAAGGTCTCCTTTTTTAATATATGTACCCTGTCAATATTTTGCGTATCCGTGGGCTCAGTTCAAATTATAACATATAGGGCTAGAAATACATGCATGCGGAAATCCCTCGCCTTTATTTTCCTAAACATTTTTTAATATATATTATATATAAAGTATTAGTATTCGACAAAATTTTGCTAGGAAAACTGCAGGAAATATAGTGCAAGAAAAGTGTATGATACAAAGTTTTGTCCAATCTCATATTTTGAAGTAACCAAGTTGGACGGTATGCTTTATCGTCCACGAATATACAGAGTTGAGGGTAGGACGTAACGAGTTGAGGGAAAGGTGTGTCCCCCAAATTTGAATGTATATATCAGCAAAATCAGCTACAATTCAATGTAATTTTGACATTTCCAGTTAAATTTTGAAAACAAGGTCGTTATATATACAAGATCTGTAATGCGTTTTACCTTTTAAATATATCATTAATATCATTTCTCCCAAGACCCAACTTTTTAGAACGACTGATGTGAAAACTATAACTAACTCGAATTCGTATTAGTCTAGCCTCCTGCGCATGCATCGCCTTTACATTGGCAGTAAACTTTGTGAAGCCGGCAATCCAAGTGAGCCGGGATGCCTGCGGTGGAGGCTATATAGTATATTAATCATGCATAACTTATAGCTATTTACAGTCACCATGCAATTGGAGTTTTAATTCTATTATACCGAGAATACAATGGATGAATGTGATTTTTTTATTTTATGTTCTTGCATAAAAAACAATTTACATAGCCCGCTAATATTTCCGTAAAGACTAATATATTTTGGCGAGGTAAATTTATCGTTTATAATTCGGCGCACTCTTCGGCCGTGTTCGCGTGTTTAAAAGAAACAGCTTTTAAAATATAAAGAAGAATTAAATATCAACGAAAACAGCCACTAAAGATAGGTTTCGACTTTCGAAACGTATACAGGGGCGTAGCTAAGGGGGGTGGGGGGGGGGTTGCGGGGGGTGCCCCCCCCCCAATGCCGTGTCCGTCGGCACAATCATTCAGTTGTCGGCAAAATGAATTGGATCAAGCCAATAGGCAATACCTGATTGGAGAGAGATTGTTTGTAGAAAATTTGTAGAAAATGCGAGATCGAAAAGATGGATATGTCGACTGAAAGCTCGGCCCTTTTCCGAACATTCAGCCAAATTGGGCAAGAACTTATTACGCTATTTAATAGTATTATATTTTCTTGCAATTTTGTGAAATATGATAGCCTAGGAAATTCGAAGCACATGTGCGTGTTGACTGTTGATGCGTCTGCGCTTCATTTCATAATCTTGTAAAGCCAGTAAAGGTCTTAGAAATTACAATGTGACCTAACGGTCTTATATACAATGAGAAATACAAAGACGATTTAAAAGTATGGACAGTAGCAAGCAAAAACGCAAACGGAAGAGAGAGAAACTGACGTGTTTAGTTTGTAATCGGTCGTTTGATGACGATTGGATGTGCTTTTTTGACATTTATACAATGTATTTTTAGGATCTATTTCATCTATTTTAAAAATAAATTATCTTACTACTCGGATTTCATCGTTGTACATCACTTAAAAATGTATACGGTTCGTTTTGACCACGCCCTAACAACGCGCTAGCCACGCCCTTTTGTCGGCAAAAAGTTGTCTTGCACCCCCCGAAAAGGATAGTCTTCGCTCCGCCCCTGTTTTTGCAAGAATTCATTGGTCATTGCCGCGTGGTTGTCTTTTTCATCTTTTAAACAAATAAAAGAACAATTCGATATTTGATAACACAAACTTCGTGCTTGATAATTCTTCGTATCATGCTCAACCTCATTCAGAATTTGATAAATATCATGCTCAATTAATCTCGTTCAATAATAGTTAAATACTGATTGCTATATTATTATCGGTGTTCTGTTTAAAGGTATTGAAATATTTTTATATAGAAAGGATTTTTAAAGGAAATGGTTATCCCCCACAGTACCACACGGCAAAAATTCGTTCAATAAAGATGGCGTCATCTTATAACTTCGTGTCTCTTAATTCTCATGCACTTGTCACATACATACATTTAAAACGTCCTTTATATGTACTAAGGATGTATATAATTTTCACTCGGCGGAATTTCCATCTTCGAAAAACCCTTTATTGAATGAGGTTGAGCATGATTGATATGAAGAATTAGTCTAGCCTGAAGCCTTGTATCGTGTGGTTGATAACACACACTAAGATGTTTTAATACCTTTCGTGGCTGTTTTCGCGTTGATATTTCTTCTTTATATTTTAGAAGTTGTTTCCTTTAAACCGGCGGACACTGCCGAAAGCGGCGCCATATAATATTTCGACATTTCGTATTCGTATATTTCCACAACGTGACGTCATAACGTTGAATATAATTTTTTCATAGCAACATTATAACGTCTCTCCGTTGAATATTATGCCAAAACCCATACATATTTCGTCAGCTATTGAGTTGATATGACAATAAAACAGTTGGCTTTTAGCCAATCAGAGATCATGAATCTCTTAAAGAAATAATAATTAGTTTTATCCAGAGATCAGTGCACAAAATCCTAATAGTTGTTACCAGAAAGTTTATATATTTTCCTTATAATATATTAATATCTTGTTTAATGCACTACTGATAACTATAAGTAACTACGGATTCCATGCTTGTATTTTTAACTAAAATATATCTGAACTGGCTGAGCAATAAGTTTCGAACAATATTTACATAAATTTAATATACTTATAAACATTGACATATTGTAGATTTGCTGAACTATCCTTTTGATATTAAATTGTGCGGCATATAAACAAAGAGAAAATGTGATTATAATGGATCACTCAATGCAAATGTTAATAAACTGCATGACATCTTTGTCACTTTATATTCAGGAAATTGATAATTATGTAGCAAAAATATCCATATATATGTAGCAAAAATATACTAGTTAACTTTTTGCTGTAATATCTTATCAGTTTGGTGTAAAGCGACAGGGTACTGTTCGAAAATGTAAATAGTTTTCTAATTTGATCTCACAATCAATATGTGCGAATCGTAATGATTGTCTATAATGAATATCTTGGAATTTAATGTAACATAGAAAATTTTATTGTTGAAAATTATCAAAGTAAACTTTTCATAATCTTTATAACTTTGAATAATCCATCTTCTAGTTTCAGAAAGTCCTTGCGGAAGATGTGGAACTATGTGCATTCCCTAGTGTTTTTTGCGATTTCATGTGCAGGTAATGTCAATGAAAACAATTTGAAATAAGTAATGTAAAAGATTAATATAGGAAAGTGAATTTTGTTTCATGTGCATGCTCTTACATTTACAGATTTTTGTCAAACAAGACGTCTTGGACGGGTAAGTTTTGTTTTAGCCAAGCCTTTTCCATTCTATACATACCAGGTTGATTTAACTTATAGTTTTTCAGATTGACGATTCACGCGCTATATAATTATATGCAACGTCGATTCGATTCTTCGATATAATTATGCACCGTACGTCATGCATGCACGCACGTATACTCATGATCTATCATGTATATAAAATAGTTCAAGAAACTAAAAAAATGTGTGTAAAGTTATTCAATAAGTAGAAATCACTAACATATAGTCAATGTCAATTATTGATAAAAGGAAAATAGTGCAAATAGTTGATGAATGGTCGCGAATAGTGCGAATAGTCGCCGAACATTTCGAATAATACAAAAATTATTATACAGTCTCAGGTCGAACGCTGCTGTGGTACTGATCACCCCTCGGGTACGATCACATGCAACATTGGGCGACAGATCATTTGCTATGGCTACACCAAAGTTGTGGAATGGCTTGCCCTGCATGCGATATTAAGAACGCAAACAGTTTAGAGAAATTCAAGAGACTTTGAAAACTCACTTTTTTCGTTTAGCTTTTTCATAGAGTTTATATTTGACTCATATTAGAAACATTCATATTGGGATTTGTTTATTATTAATGTAGAGCGCATTTGATCATTTAGTCATGGAAAATGCGCTATAGAAGTTTTTAATTACAATTACAATTTGTGATGAAATAGACGTTCTGTAAGTTATAGATATAGACTCGAAATATATCACCACCATATAATTTGTGTCTTGTCTTCTTTAAATAACTCATATCTTGAGTTTACAAGATGGCATTATTACTCTGAGTATGTTTTTATTTTTTTTTAATATATAAGTTATTTAAGTTTGTTTTTATTTTTCTGTTGTCTTTTATTAAATTAAACAATTTATAACTAAAATAAAAAGTGTGCTCGAGGTGACTTTTATGCTATGTTTTAAGGCATTTTGCGTACAATTTTATGTACAGTTTCCTGATCATGCATGCTACATGCATGTGCTCGCACATGTAAAATTTGCTCAGATAAAAACATCGTTATACATGCGCGACAGAATTTATCCCAATTAGTATTTTGGCGAATTATTTCAGACTACACTATGGGAATACAACTCAGCAGTCCTAAACCTAGTTTTGATACTATTTACCATGCACAGACGATTTACGCTCTGAAGTACAAAATGACACAATATTTCATCAATATCAATTTCACTAAGACGCGTTCATATAAATCACAATAATTCATTGTAAAACTTCTAAACAATCTTAAAATATTGATGAAGATCCGGGCTTACGGATCGAAAGCTTTGCAGTAATAAATTTACGTGGTGTTTCCACAAACAAAACTATTATATGTTTTATCGCCATGCAAACATACAAAGAACTTAATCTTAAAATAACTAGTTAAACAAGTGAAAATTAGCAATTTTATAAGAACAAATAGTTGAATTCAGAATTCACATGCATAGTAAATGTATACATATACTGTACTATTCGCCGACTATTCGCCGACTATTCGCCGACTATTCGCACTATTCTCCTTTTATCAATTGCCCATAATCAACACCTGCGTACGTTTCTTAATCCCTATACTTGCATGTTCTGGAAAATTTGGTCGTTTATATGATATACAGCTATTTCAATTAAGGTTGTCCACGAGCAAAGCGGAAAAGTCGAATACGAGCGCGAAAGGCTGCTGGGAACCGCTTTGAAAATTAATTAATTTGTTAGCGATTCCCAGCAGCCTTTCGCGCTCGTATTCGACTTTTCCGCTTTGCTCGTGGACAACCTTTAATTGAAATAGCTGTATATTGTGATGTGTTTCAATGGACTTTACTGACATGCACATGCATTGCTCATTTCAGATCAATTGTATTTACATCTTTTATCCCTATTTGGGACTATAGTATTAATTCCTAGTATTTAAATGTGAAAAAATTCACAGGCAAATGCATGCGCAATTTGGCCACGAAAAATGATTCAGAACAATAGTTTTCAATTCTGTACACGCTGTATACTATTTTGCGTCTCCCCCTCCCCCCCCCCCCCCCCCTGTTCCACGCAAATAATATGCAGAAGGCAAATGATATAAGTAATCAATCGGCTCGTAGAGTAGCACAAGGAATTGCCAATCTTGGCACTCAGTCATATCTAGTATCCTACCTAGAACTGACAAGCCTGAACTATCTAAGAAAGTGGTTGAAGCCAATGAACTTATTAAGGCTTTTTGCAATGGAAACAACTGGGAATTTATGGACCATGCAGCCATTGACTCCTCCTGTTTAAACATGAGAGGGTTACACCTCAATCGTAAGGGTACCACAACTATAGCTAGAAATATCTCTAGCTATATCAGTACTACATAGCTTATTGCCAGTGCACAGTCCGATACCAATTATTTAGAAACAGATACTAATAGCGACAAAGTCAATATGTTAGCTAATGTTTTTCGCAAAGGCCTTACTATGGCCTCTCTTAATATTAATAGTCTTCTAGCTCATATTGATGAATTAAGAGTGTTTATTGATAATTCTAATATTGATATTTTAGCCATTAATGAAACTAAGCTTGATTTCTCTATTGATGACGACCAGGTCCATCTGGCGGGGTACGATATCGTTAGGAAAGATCGAATACAAAATGGTAGAAGTGGCGGTGGAGTGTGTATATATTTCCGAAGCAACTTGAATTTTCGTATTCGCGAGGATCTATTAAATGACAACCTTGAATGTCTCGTAATTGAAATTACTAACCCTCGCTCAAGGCCGTTTCTTGTCGGTACTTGGTACAGACCTCCAAGTTCTCCTCCTGATCTCTTCTCTCACTTTGAGGTTTTAATGGATAAAATTGATGTTGAAAACTCCGAATTTCATCTGCTTGGCGACATAAATTGCAATATGCTCTCAGGGTCTTTAGATATTTACGATTTTCATCAACTGATTACAGAACCTACTAGAATAACTTTAACTTCGCAAACTCTAATTGATTTATGTATTACCAATTTTCCTGATAAAATAACAACATCTGGTACTTTTTCACTAGGTATCAGTGACCATTCACTTGTTTACTTAGTTCGCAAGTCCAGCTACCCTAAGTGGCAGATAAATAAACCGGTGATAAGGAGAGATTTCAAACAATTTAAGGAAGCCAATTTCCTATATGATTTAAATGAGTTAAATTTTGACGAGGCTTCCCATTGTGAAAATCCTAACGAAATGTGGTACAACTGGGCAAATAAACTTACGTTGGTGATTAATAAACATGCTCCCTTTAAAAAAAACGTCTAGGGAAAAAGAAATCTCCGTGGATTACACCGGAAGTTGTTTAAAAATGCGCCAAAGAGATTCTATAAAAAAGAAATTTGACATTACTAAAGATGAACATATTTGGAATCAATATAAAAAAGCTCGTAACGAAACCAATAATTTCATTAAGCAATCAAAACGTAACCATTTTACATCTAATATTGAAGCTGCAGGTAACGACCCTAAAAAATTAAACTTGGAAGCTTATTAACGAACTGACCTCTCGTAAACAAAGCAGGTTGGGCAATGTTAGCAAAATTAATTTAGATGATAATAATGTAATTACAGAGGCCTTAGAAATTACAGATGCCTTTAACTTTCATTTCACCAATGTTGGCACAAATTTAGCGAATGACATTAGTAAATCCAATGTAAATCCTATTCAGTACATTAAAAGGCCAAATTGTGTTTTTTCATTTCAAGAAGTTCATGTTGATAAAGTCAGGCAGTTTCTAAAACATATAAACGTTGCGAAATCTACTGGTCTGGACAATCTTCCGGGTAAACTACTAAAAGTTGCAGCCGATATTTTAGCACCTTCCTTAACCAAACTATTCAACAAATCACTATCCACGGGCATCTATCCTAGTGATTGGAAATTGGTCAGGGTTGTTCCTATATTTAAAAATGGTGACAAATCAGATTTGAATAATTATCGTCCAATCTCCATAATCTCAAGTGTTGCAAAAGTTTTCGAAAAAATCGTATATGATCAATTTTACGAGTACTTGTCAGCGAATGATCTATTCTCGCATCAACAATCGTCATTTCGACCTACTTACAGCACTGTAACGGCTCTACTCGAATCGACAAATGACTGGTGCGTAAATATCGATAATGGTCTGGTAAATGGAGTTATTTTCATTGACCTAAAAAAGGCCTTTGATACTATTGATCACGAAATTCTCATAAATAAACTTGAATGCTATGGAGTTAACTGATTGCAGTGCTCTAGGCTGGTTTAAATCTTATCTGTCTGATCGTAAGCAAAGGTGCTTCGTGAATGATACACTATATACTTATGGTGTTCCGCAAGGGTCAATAATTGGACCTCTCTTGTTTCTGGTCTATATTAATGATGTGCCAAATTGTATGAATGACGGTTTAGCAAGAATGTATGCCGATGATACTAACATAACTTTTCATAGCCATGATCTTTCTGAGTTGGAAGACGCAATGAATGCGGAATTGATCAATCAAACTACCTGGCTACAATCCAATAAATTAAGTCTTAATATTGCAAAAACCAAACTTATGGTCATTGGCTCCCGTCAGAGACTTGCAACCTTCAGTGAAACCAACGATTTAAATGTCTTTGTAGACAACGAAAAGATAAAAAAAGTTCAATCTACAAAGTCGTTAGGTCTAACAATCGACGAGCACTTAACTTGGAAAAACCATATCAATAATATTACCAAAAAAATTTCGTCCGGTATTAGTGCTCTTAAGCGATTAAGACCTTTCATCAATAAAGAAACGGTTGTGAAGGCATACAGGGGCCTGGTCGAGCCCTATTTTACTTATTGCTCTCCAGTTTGGGATGGTATTGGTTTAAAACTGGGTGAGAAACTACAAAAGCTGCAAAATCGTGCGGCTATAGGGTAATGACCGCAGGTCCTCGTATGAGGTTTCGTCAGCATCCCTACTTTCTGAGTTGGGATGGAGTGTTTTGGCAAAAAATCGCATGAAGCAAAAAGCTATCCTAATGTACAAAGTTAATAATAATTGTGCTCCTCAATACTTGCAGCAGCTATTTACACCCAAAGTGAGCAATCATGATCTGAGAAATTCTCTAAATAAATTGTCTGTTCCAAAACCTCGAACAGACTATTTAAAACGTTTTTTTAGCTACAGTGGTGCTTCGCTGTGGAACAGCTTGTCAGAACAGCTCAGATCAGCCCCTTCTCTCAATTCATTCAAAGTCGAATTGACTAATTTCCTATAGTATACTGAGTATAAAAATTATGGACTCTTGCACGGCAATCATGTAAAACAGTAATTATTATTTTTATCTTTTGACTAACATTGTATATATTTAAATTTGTGTATTTTATTCTTGCACTGATGATACTTCCGTGTTGAAATAAAGTGTATGTATGTGTATGTATGTAGAAGGTCTACAGTCTTGGACGAATTGTCTGTAATGAGAATTCAAAAGAATTATTGACTATTACATATATTGGTCATATTGCTTATACACGGGATGTTCATTGACGCCCCCTTCTCCCAAGTTTATAGTGTTGGTTCTTTAGACGGAGGAACAAATAAGGCTATCTGAATATTGTATATCAATGATGTATATTACAGGTTAATTGTATAATGATTTTTAATAAAGCTTATTCTGTATGATTTATAAAGCTTGAAGGAGAACATTTGCTTCACCACAACATGGACCATAAGGAACTAAAAAGACTCTTCGGAACAACTGTTTTGAGCGAAGGTATATTTTTTTAAAAGTATAACAATAATAATAATAACGAATGTTTATACAGGATGGAGAACAGCTGTTATCAATGTAATATCATAATCTGGGATCGGTTGTTCGAAAGCTGGTCGCGGGCTTGACCGTTGAAGCAAACCTCCCTATAATACGCGGCTTGATTATCAACTTGGAAAATAATGATCCAAAAATCTTGGCTCCATCAATAAATTTTCACTTTTCACGTTTTCAAATGAACAGACCTGCAGGAAAACACAAACCAAAACAGCGAGTTAGATTTTGGTCTAGGGTTAGCGCTAATCGAAGTCTGAACAACCAATTAGGGGCAATGGATTATTGTTCAGAACTTCTAAAAACTCTCCAAACATGAATTACAGAAATTGCGCTGTGATAATGTTGCATAACGATTCACCCATTCTCCCATTGTCAGCAACCATTTGAACACAATTTACCTGGGTACCGGTATCTCTCACACACGAAAGTACTTTGCATGGGCAGGCGGTTGTACTGTATATGAATTGTTCTACATTTTGTAGTTCCAGAATACGAGATTACCCATCCATTTCTGTCCAACGAGAAAGGAGAATTAAGATCAGATGAACCAGCAAAATTCCAGACAGATCTTAACATCCGGCAGCGAAGAACCATTCCTGATGAAGAGACTGGAACGCGATATTATAGCTTAAAGGCGTTTGGTTCAAAACTGCACCTAAATCTAACGCGAAGTAAGGTTTTGGGTTCAAGGTTTGTGGTGGAAAACAGACACGAGAACGGAAGTAGAATAATTACTACTCCAGAGATCGATGATCATTTTGTTGGTAATGTTGTTTCTCATCCCGGATCAATTATTTCAATCAGCGCTGGAAAAGGATTGGTATGCAATATACTTATTACTTTATTCATACTAAAATATATGGAGGTCCAATAAGGGCACACTGCTCTTGTATTACTACAGGGGGAACTGGAATATAATTAATAATAATAATTTAATAATTTATAAAGCGCTTTTTACATGTAATGATCAAAAGCACTCGAGGAAATCTGCGGTGTTCGGTAGAGTCACTGTGTATTAATTTTACAGGCGAAAGAAGCGAATTCCTTGGAAACAATCGTCTGCACTCGTTTTTTTAACACTTTTTTGTATCCGCAACAAATTTTTCCATTCCACATTTTTACTCTCGATATTTACTTTTTTTCTTCGTTCTCTATCCATTTCATACAGGTACAGTATGTTTGTCATTACTGTGAAAGACATGAGTCGCCTTGTTAATCCATTTATTTCCAGGGTTTTTTGTTGCCACGTTTACTGTGAGTCCGTGTAAGAAATTAACTTTGCAATAATTCGTTTTGTGGAAGCTCTCATTTTGTTAACCCTTTTTCTGTTAATAATGACAATATGTAGAACATTAAATTTAGTGTAATATCTTATTTTTATTTCTACAGACAGGAATGATAAAACTTCCCCATGAAACATTTTATCTGCAACCTCTGTCCGACAATCTCGCTCAAGAATACAAACGCTCTGTATCATCATATCCGCATGTTGTAGTGAAGGCAAGCAGTGATAAGAAGAATTTACCATGCGATGTCGAAGGTATCATTTTTAAAAGACTTGTGTGGATTTAATTTATATCAATAATGGTCTTATTTTGTAAATGGAATGACTTAAATTATATGGTGTAATTAAGTTTCGTAGCAACGAATGATATATGCGTTATAGTAACCAATAAAAACGGAGACATCTCTTTTGTAACGATATATGCTTTATACTCCGGCTTTCCTAATTACCTTATTTTTGAGATACTCTCAGAGTGATATTTCTTGTTCCATTATAAAATTCTTAACTCATTCCTCTCTTTTATTATATTCATTTTGAATCAGTTCATTTTGAATCAGTGGTGTTTCCTGCAATCTGATTGGCTATTAGCGATTTCAGCACGAATCGCGCTCTGGGGAGTGCGCACCTTCTTTCAACCAATAATATTAGTGAGCTGACTTCAAACACCAGATGATATTGGAAAACGTGCAACGCAGGGCTACAAAATTTATATTAAATTATCCTGACGACCTCAATTACAAACAGCGCCTCCTTAAGTTATCCCTGTTACCTTTGGAGTACAGAAGAGATTTGAAAGACACGATTATTTTATTCAAACACAGACTAGGCTTAGTAGTTCTAGATGCATCCCTCCTTACAACAGTACTCTGTCCAAAATCGTGTAATTACCCGGAATGTTTCCTCCCTGAATTATACAAGACATAGCGAGCAACTCAAAATTACAAAATACTCCTATTTCCACCGTGTCGTTTCCACCTGAAACTCACTACCACTAGATATCAAAAGTTCAACCAACTCGGTAACTTTTAAAAAAGCTATCTCAGATTATCACACGATGAAACGTGATTCTTATATTCCTCCTGACGAAAGACGCACATACACTTAACTAATTTTAGACTAAATACTGTAATCTATCCTACTAATTTAATAATATTTTATCATGTTTTTTTAGCCATCAGGGGTTTGATGTCAATTGGGGCTTTGCCCTGTTTCTTTCTCCTGTTGTCACTGTAAAGCTCGGATAACTAATTTAATAAATTCGAATTAATAAATTCAGCCAACCAATCATATTTAATCATAGGATTCAAACACCCAATCAATTTTAAGAAAAATGTGATATGGCAAATAAGCAAAACAAAAAAGTTACATATGTCATGATATTACTCTTGATTGCCCATAAAAACAAAAAATATAGATAGCTACAGTAAACTATCAAAGGAGACATATTAAGAACATATATATATAATCTTCTATTAAACACGGTCAACTGAAATGCCAACGAAAACAAATTTAAAGGTTAAGCTTCAGGCAAAACAATTAGTCCGTGTGCCTAGAAAACGATTTTCATTTAGCATGTCTTAGATCTGAAATATTTTTACGGGAAATAACACTTTCGAACAAGCTGAGTTCAAATCCGAAAAGTTATCGCTCCGTATAGACCCGCAGTTTTCTCTGCTGTTTTATCTTCACTAATTTCACAGCAAATTTTTTCATTGTTCAACGACACGGATCGATGACGTCACTCAGAAAGCTGAGAAATAATCCTTACATGCGATCAAAATGTTTTATACATGCACTGATGTAAAACGGTAATCTTTATTGATATGTAATGGACAGCATTTAAATTTCCAACACAGTTTCCGAGACATAATTCAAGAGATAACTTATCATTGCATTTGAACTATACTAACTATTACAGTTGGTGTTATGCTGTGCGATAAGCGAATATTATTGGAAAGAGGGCTTCCATACGTTGAAATCACCAAATAAACAGCTCATGCACACATTTCTCCACTTCGTCGCAAGTTTACAGAGCAGATTTTATACTTTGGGACTGATCTTTGTCTTTGATGTGAACATTTATTCTTCTACACGGCAAAAAACGCCGAGCCCGCTGCTTAACAGGATTGAACAATGTTTTGCTGCCCATGTTGTTCACACTTGTCAACAATATTGAACAATATTGTTGAACCTGAATCGGGTGTAACAATATTGTTCAATATTGTTGACAACTGTGAACAATGTGGGCAGCACAACATTGTTCAATCCTGTTTTCATCAATATTGCAACAACCAGCTCGAGCCAGCTGATCGTTTTTTTTTGCCGTGTATAGTTTAAGTTTATTTAAGATTGATCCTGTCGTAAGTCTTCTATACCAGCAACCAATCGACAATATTTTATTTTAGCGTTGTCTTTGCCTTCCTTTGTTAAAAGAAGACTGGTTAATAGAAATTGGTCCTTTTGAGTGACTTAATTTAATCGTGTATCGTCATCCATCTGTATCGTTGAACAATAAAACATTTTTTCGTGAAATTATTGAAGATAAAATAGCAGTTTGTGAGAAAACTCCGAGTCTACGGAGCGGGAACTTTTCGGATTTGAACTCAGCGTGCTTGAAAGTGTTAGTTCCCTTAAAAATATTACAGATCTAAGACATGCTAAATGAAAGTGAACGATATCGGGACGCAGCGAACGGCCTAAATTAGGTTAGATTCGCCCATCGTTTTTCTGATTTTAAACGCACGAAACTGCACCAAAACTCTATCAAATCACTCGTAAAACCTATACTGATTTGTCTCTTATTCTTTTGATTAATGTCTTCATTTCTTTAACATTTTTGCAGTATTTTGAACTTATAAAATACAATTTGAATTATTGTTGCTATGCTACAGCACTCATGCAGGGAGGTACCGGAGGTCTGTCTTTTGCAACCAAAAACGTTTCAAAATGAGTATAATAAAGTGGAAATTGAACTTGCGTGATTAGAAAATCGCACAACCGCGAAGCGGCAGTGCAATTTGTAATCACAAGTTTGATTTCAGTCCACTCAGTTCAATTTATACCATTAGAGCCTGGGTACGAGGTTGCACATATTTTTCTTGCCAACCTTGGGGAAATAATATACATAATGATGCAACGCTACCTTTTCGGGAGATGTATATGATAGAGCTTTGTTTTCGTGATTGAGACGTTAACTATAAATGTCACATACACGTAAACGAGGCTCTGTAGCCAAAGTACTTTCCGGAAGGGTGTATTTCACAAGTTATATTCTTACTATGTGTGTTGATATGTGTTTGACGGTCAGCACGATAACTCAAAAACTACCAAACGTATTAATACGAGAATTTGTGAAACTAATGGACATTGCCGAAGGATAAATAATTTAAAGCAAATTTTGGTTGAATTTGGATGAAAATGGGAGGAGAAATTAGCAATAGTTTGTCACGCATTGCCGGGAAGAGTAAACTGAATGATCAATTAGCCCATTGTATAATTTATACATGACACATAACTTAATTCGCTGGCGGAGGTACACTGTATGCAGTCTCCGAGTGCCCTCTAATTTTAAATTACTTTTGTTCTTCTTGCATTCACTTTCAGTCACCAAATTATACGTAATGCAATTTAAGTTTCACCTATTCTAAATGTAATATTTTTTGTTTATATAGATGATTTTAGTAGTCCAGTGGTCAAGCGTTCGATAATGAATAATTCTGTTCCGACGAGTGCTTCTTTAATTTCTCACAAATACCTGCAAACTGTATATGTTGTTGATCAATATCTTTCGGCAAATCTTGGCCAATCTACTTTGGAGAAATTACTTCCGACGCTTGCTAATACAGTACGTTTTAGTTATTTTATTTTACGTCAATATAAATGGTAATCAAATATTGCATGGCGGGTTTCAGTGAGGCTGCAGGGGAGCAGATGGTGGTGACGAATTGTGATTATATACCACCAAAATACAAAACTTTACTATATCTATATATGACAATGGCGTGATTTTAAAATAAAGTCGTGAGAGCACGAAAAATATGAGGGAATTTGGAAACCGGGTTTGTATCTGGTTAGGACGAAGCGACCGGTTTTTTTTATAGTGGCCGGAAAACACACTATATGGATATTAAACACTAGGTCAAAACCGAGGAAAGCCATCAAACGAATTTTTTTAATAAAGCTTTTTCAATACTTCCTGACTCGAAAATAATGTTACGAACATGCATGCACTTGAATTAACAGTACTAGAATAACACTATAAAACGACAAGAGTAAACTACAGAAAACAGTACGAAAACAGCGTGTGTTCCAGACTTCCAGTCCACTACAGTACTATATATACACCTTATTTTTTCCACTTTAATGACTTTTGGCTGACCACCATCTGTTGAACGATGGTGCACAATTGAATGCTGGGATGCATGTTTGGATATAATTCACTGTGTCAGTGCATGAGCTTACAAGTCAGTGCCATAAGTCCTTTTGTGAAATTCATGCAAAATACAGCTTTGCAAATTTAGAGTGAACTATACTTTAATTCGATAACAATCAAATTCATAAAAGCTTATAAGATGTTTTGTAAGGAAAATAAGTTGTTGTTACTATAAAATGTATTCATTATACAATGCATTTTATTTCACATCATGCATACAAAATGAATGTATACAGCTATTGATCAACATTGTGCAAAAAGGAAAATATAAATTTCCATCTATACCGGTAGATGGCTGCGGCGTTAGACTTTACGTCCCAAAGCACGATCTAAGAACCTGAGGACTTATATTTATAAAAAAGTCACTAATATAAAATTAACTTCAAAAATTCTTCTCTTTATTAATTGCAGGTCGCTGGACGTTTCAGGGACAGCAGCTTTGGTTCAATAAAATTAAACTACGTATTGAACAAGATTATTTTCCTAAATAACGGCGAGGTACAATGTTACTTGTTACGCAACTTCAATGTTCAATCAATAATTACTCGCTGGGGCACTCTGTGCCCTGGCGAGTATAGGTTTCGGCACGCATTTTTAGTGGATCAGCAATAGTGGATCAGCAATAGTGGATCAGCAATAGTGGATCAGCAATAGTGGATCTCCAATTTTCTTCGATAGCCACAAAATAGAATATTAATGAGCTGCCTAATATCAAAATGGCGGCCTTTCGTGGAGTGGGCAAAATATTTCAAACAATTTCGTTAAAATTTTCAACGAATTGTACCTGTTTTTTATGGATTTTGCATTGTGTCTAACTCTAGACATTCTTGCTAGTTTAGTTGATGCATTTTTCTTGGTGCACGGCTCTGAAAATCCGAAATTTGGATCGTCGAATTCCCATGCACGATCATAATATTCATATAATATACTGAATCTGGATATAAACGAGCCAAAGGCAATTAAGACAATTTCAAGGTAAAAGGTTATAACTTACAATAAACTACACAACGTAGTTTTAATAGATAACTACTTTATGAGAAGCATATTAGTGTCATATCAATATAAAATTTATCCAACAACAGTCTCTATTAAATAGTTATTAGTTAATAGCTGTGGAAACGTGAAAACTGTAGTGACTAGTGTGAAATATAATGTATTCGTAATGCCTAATGGCGCAATAAGGATAAAAATACCAACGTTCGATTCAGCGTAAGAAATTGTACTTACGGATGTCAAATGTATTACTAAACAACAGTATTCTAGCGATTTATGGCCATTCAAAATCAAGCGAAATTGTATTGTTTACAAATCGCTCGCAGAACGTTTTCACTGTGTTGATACTCACTCGCAGTACGTTTGTCCTTGACCTTGTCCAGTTATATTATTTAATGCCTAATGGCGCAATAAAGATAAAAAATACCACTGTTCGATTCAGCGTAAGAAATTGTACTTACGGGTGTCAAATGTTGATATCACTAAACAACAGTATTCTAGCGATTTATGGCCTTTATCTTTAAAATCCAAGCGAAATTGTATTGCGAACGAATCGCTCAAAACTATTCAACTAATTATAAAAAATGCAGTACGTTTGATCCTTGATAACTTTGGTATCGTTTGAGCCCAAAATATTTTATTTTGAACGTAATTTTATTTTGAACGCGCAGTTTAATCCTAGCCGGTGGAAACGCCGGAAGTTTTATTTGTATGTCTGATTGTATAAAATCCTGAACTGGGTCATTATATTAACAGAAACTTCAAAACTGAGCCTCCTACCTGCAATACAAACCTAGCCAATTTGAGAGCGGCAGCACTCTCCCTTTGACAAGCAAAATCGACTGGTATGAGACATTAAACTAATAAAGTAGAGTGCATGATTGCATTGGGGCACAATGCAAGTTCGTGGGATATAAATAACAATATTATAACATGGTATTCACCTAAATAGACAGAGCAGTGTTATATGTTGATATAGTTCAAAACAGAGTGAACAAAACTGTAACTGAAAAGTTTAATCTTCAACCCTTTCGCGCTCGTATTCGATTTTTCCGCTTAGCTCGGGACAACCAAGGGACAACCTTAAATCTATTAACAACTGTATGCATGCATGTATCATATACGGTAATGTGCGTGTTTGTATAGCCCCAGCGAGTTAACGCTCTATAGAGCGTCTAGTTTTGTTATAAAATAGTGCAAATATTTTCCTTGTTCCAGTTCTTCTAGGGGCCAAAAAGATACGTGGCAATAGACTTCTGTAAAATGGCGTTTATTAGATTTAATTAACACTTAATATTAGAGTACTGGAACATAAGTGTGATGTAAGACCTACGAAAGTTTCGTCTTTTGTTCACCCTGCAAACCGCTGCTAACGCCTGCACTCTAAAAGATCACTCACAGTCACCCTTAAGTAACATTCAATTCAAGTGAGGACGTGAGGTACACTCAAGAGGGATTGAAGTGCGAGTGAAGTATTAGTCTTAACGCTCCACTCGCTGGGGGAGCACTCATTCTCTAAAACATCTTGTTCATTTGTACGTATTCATATATGTAGCTCACTCGATTGCGACTTGTCTGAGTCTATAATAGCACTTGTCGTTTCTTATTAGTGTTGTCAGTGGTTTCACATGTTTTACTAGAATCATAGCATTTACATATCTGTACGGTCAGTTGCACCCACAAAGGGAAGTCACTGAGTTTAGTTCTTCGCAGCAAATACCATGGACGAAATCTAATGTATTCCGGCATTTGATGACACGACTTTCTAATATAGCTGTGCAGGGAAATTTGCACAAGTTTCCACATTCTAATTGGAATGTACCTGTTGCATATACGGACGTGTCAAAGAAAATTGAATATCTGCAAAGACGTTCACTATGAATGCAGATATATTCCGCCCGATTATATCAATTACGAAAACCATCATGAATCAAAAACAGCATCGACACTCAAGGCAAGCTCAGATTGAACCTCCACTCTTTGAGTGTGAGTGAGCTTTTAGAATTCAGGCAAGAATCTCATACTGAGTGAGGATGAGTGAAGACTCATTGAATGTTGAGTTTCACTTATTGAGACTCATTGAATGTGAGTGTGGGGGGAGCTTTTAGATTAATACAGGCGTAAGTGTTAACGTTATTTAAAACCATAAACCTCGAACGCCCATATATATCTAACGCCACTTTTCTAATACACGCCCCCTCTTATATACCCCTAACCTTACTTATCTTATAATTTGTTTTCTTAAACTTGTAGTTGTCATACGCTGCAAATGCTTCAACATATACTAAATTGAATGATGTCAGACAATGGGCGGCAGCAAACAATGTTGAATCAGATCAAGACCCTGATCATTTTGATACTGTAACACTTCTATCAAGGTAATCAATCTTCTTCTTCATGCCGTAACGTTTCAATCATTCAAGTACTATAATAATTATGGATTATTTCAATCAAGTACTAGTCTGTTTTTAATAATAAATCCTGCTTACCTAACTAGTTTTTAAAGTAACAAACATAATTCGGTCCTTGGACTGGATCAAAATTAATTCTCCCCAATTTAAGTGGTGATTTATTCGTATGAGATGTCATTTCATCAAATTGCGCGGACTTGAAATCTAGTCCAGTCCTCATAGTCGGATTTGAAATATTACATGCATATATGAATTAATATTTCATTTTTCGCTGAAATAGTAGTATCGCTAGTGTTATTTTGCGCACCTATGACCTTTGAGAATTATTGAATTATAATACTGCATTGCGCGAGTTTGAATTCAGTAAGGTATATCTAAAATACATCGTCATGTTAAATACAAGGCCTTGTCTAATACGTACCTGTATACATTTAGATTTTAGAAGTTAATCGTAATTTTCCTAATTTTGAAACTAATAACCGTTTTTTATTTTCCCATTTAGTGGAAAATTAGGAGGTAAGTTATATGCTTTTTAATTAATTAATTAATGATTTGTCATGAGTGGCGAGCAGATCAATTATTTGCCGATGCCGAAGGCAGAGACAAATAATTAATCTGCGAGCCACTGACAAATTGCGATATTTTGCGATAACCGAGTTCAATATTTTTTTTTTACTTGTTCATTTTCATTTACTTATTTATCATTTACTTATTCATTTTCGAAATTTTGTGGCCGTCACGAAATCTGTACAACAGCAATATCTTAAAATTTCATTGTTGTGGATTATAATTTTATATACACAATAAATTGCTTTTCAAAAATCTTAAATGCGCATGCGTAAATCGATATTTTGCAATTGAGAATTGATCTCAAAAGTGCGCATGCTCAGACCATTATTTGCACCAGTTATATGCAGCTGGCCTATTATTCTCACCGGTTATTTGTACGAAAATTAGCCAATCAACGTCGAGAAAATGAACAAGTAAATGATAAATAGAATAAATGTACACGTTTTTATACTCGTATAGTTAAAGACCATGTCAAGTCCGTAATGTAAACAAATCCTTTGTTTACATTTTGAACTGTTATATTTGTAAAATAAAACATACTAACTGAATATCTAACACTTTTCTGGTTCGCTATTGTAAATTAATATAAACTAGAGTACGCTTCAATTCAAAAAAGTTCGAAAGATGCAAAATTTGGGCAATGTTTATACCAGTGGGTCCCCCTTTGTTATGTGTAGTACTGATGCGCAGAACGGACTTGACATGGTCTTTAACTATTCGTACACAAAAGAAATATAGAAATAATAACGGATCAACAATGGATCTTGCAGCACTGCAGCGGCCCATAAAATGAACATATAACTGAGGATTTCAAGTAAAGTTGACTTCAATAACTTGCAAGAAAGTCAATTTAAATACTTTTGATGTAAAGTTGACTTCAATAACTTGCAAGAAAGTCAATTTAAATACTTTTGATGGTATGAATGGAAGGACAAAAAGAATACATGGGAAATTAAGCAGTATAGTTAAGAAAGTGAGAAAACAGGAAGGAAAAATAAAAGGAAGAAAGCAAGGGAAATGAATGAAATATGCAAAGTAAGGAAATGGCAATGAAACAAAAGAAGCGAGTGTGGACGGAAGGATCGAAGGAATGGAGGAAAGAAGAAGAGAAATCTGATAAATTATAGGAGCAATAATGGATAATTACAAAAAACTAGTTCGTTTTTATGCTTACAGAACATTTGTTTAAGAGGAGTTTTTATATGTTACGTAACAAGAACGCACTCAAAACATGCAACGAGTATTAACATACTACTTGGTTATGACTACATTCATATACTTTTTAATTTTTATATACGTTTCCCAATCGGAAATCAAATATACTTAGTACTTCTTCTGTAAAATAGTACTAAAATGAAGAGTACGCCAAGAAGAAAATGAAGTTTCAAGTTCAACAAGTTTTGCTTATATTCTGTAAATATGGCGTAAATTATCGTGACGTTGAAGGACCTTGAAGCATCGTTGATAATTTAATGTATTTTTATTTACAATTTTTTATTATTATTTTATATTTCCCAACCGATACAACAAGATACATTTAAAAATATAGCTAACTGTAAACACTAGAATAAAGCTAAAACAAAGTAATTTTGAGAGGAACGCCAAAACGATTTTATAGATTCTGAACGCATTTATTTCATCGCAAATATATTTCTTAAAGTTCAAGAATGTCAACCAAGATCACTACAGTATAATGACGCAGTGTTTATTAACTTGTCATAGGAAGAGGTGTTCTGGGAACAATATGTACAAGTTCCTCGACGGCGAATGTGGTTAATTTGGCCGGTCTCAACACTGCTGCTACAATTGCACACGAAGTATTTCATAAGTGAGTAGCTATATTAATATGTGTCTGCAGGAACACTTGATAATCTTCTCAAGCTACATAGATCTTGATATTGATCTTTATTATTTATTTAAAACAATTCTGGATTTGTGATAAAAGCCAATGATAAATTAAATCATCGTATTAACTGAATGACTGACAAAATATATGAAGTTGTGACATCTTACAAGAATGTAATTTGAGTAAAAATATTGTAAAATATGAGAAAAGATTGCCATTAACAACAAAACAAAAAATGTGGCATAACGAACAAGAACGAAATGGCTTCACCTTAGTCCTCGATAAAGGGAAATGGCAATATAAATTTTTATTTTCTCATTTGAAAGAACTTTTGAAACTATATATTAACTTCTTTTACCGATTTTTCATATCTTGCTTAGTTCTAGAAATATTTTCACTTGAAGTAATGAGATGTCCGCCATCTTGGATACATTTTTGATCTCATTAACAGTAGTTTTGGTGACATCACAACAGGAATTAACCATGCATATATAAAGGTATTCTTCCTAACCCAATGGACCATTTGCATTATAGACTAAATTTTGATCTAGACAAAAATTTCATCACACCTTGAAAGAGCATCACAAAATTAGTAATATTCCAAAGTTTCATTGCGAAATGTTGTAAAATGCGGATAATATAGCCTTGCGAAGTTTGCCGTTTTTCAGTCATTTTGTATTACGCACGGGAAATTGACAGCCCAATCGGGTGTCGGGGCATCAATTTCCCGTTTGTAATACAAAATGACTGAAAACTGCAAATTTCGCAAGGCTATATTATCCGCATTTTACAACATTTCGCAACGAAACTTTGGAATATTACTAATTTTGTGATGCTCTTTCAAGCTGTGATGAAATTTTTGTCAAGATCGAAATTTAGTCTATAATGCAAATGGTCCATTTTGATTGGTATTTTAAAGGTTTTAAGTGATCTCGATATTTCGAAGGGCAGACAAAGTATATAGTTTTGAGTGCAAAATGATTAGTGGTTGTCTAATTGCGCGACCCCTGTTGTGACGTGCATGCATATCTACAAAAACTGAAGATGACGGACATTTCATTCCTTTCAATCAAAATATTTGTAGAAGCAAGCAAGATATGAAAAAACGGTAAAAGAGTATTATATATAGTCTAAAAAGTTATTTCAAATGAGAAAATAAAAAATGTATTGCCATTTCCCTTTAATTGCAGACTTAAAGTTAAGGAAAGCAACATTATAGGTCATTAGTAAAAGGCAGTATGTGCAGGTAAAATTATTTGAATTAAACTGTGCCAGAATGTGATCCGGTGTCAAGCGAAATTCCTGACCTCTGCGAAATACCTGACCAAGCGTGACGGGTCAGAAATTTCGCGCGTGCAGGCGCGAAATATATGACGCTTGCTAGATTCTAAGTCGACCGAAACTGTTTTTTAGAGTTTAGATAAAATAATTATGATGTTAATTTCTAATACTTCGTTAAATATTTCAAATCGACATCGCTATTAAGTTTTAATTTACAAAACGCTTTAAATTTCAAAGCGGATTGTGTGGTCGTAGCCGCGACACGACGTTCAGCTAAATAGAGTCGGTCGAAACGATTTTTAAGTCTATATATGATGTTACCAATAGTATTGTTAATTATTTCTAATATAAACATCGCTAAATCTAAACGGCCAATACACAAACTCATTGTTGCTGCTTACTAAATAGTAAGAAGGTCAAACGCGAAACGAGAGCGCTATCACTAAGAGCGCTTTTCGATTGACTTTTTCCATTCGCAGATTCTATATTCAACCTTTATTATCGCTGAACGCTAACGTTCACAACCCGTGTCAATTCAGTTGATCAATTGTAGAATTTGAAAATTTATGCATAAATATTATCCAACAAAATGACTTTATAAATACACGTGTTGTCTGTTGAGTTGCGAAATTTATGAGCCAAAGTCATTCATGCGCATCGTCTGCGCATGGGCAGTTCTATAATAGTCAGATATTTCGCAAGTCAGAAATTTCGCGTTACACCTGTGCATGCAGATTCCATATACCTTTTCATTAATTTTTCAAAATTTGTTTATATTTCGTGTTTATTAACAGAATCTTTTCTGATTGTATTTTTAATGTGTCTCATTTACATATAAAATATTTTATGATATGATTATTTTTCATGGAATCATAAACTCTCGCGCGTTTAGGTCTAGGAGAAAAAAGCTCGGGGAGTTGTTTCAAAGCACTCGTACTTCAGACTCGTGCAATATTGATAGCCTTTATAACTATGACTCGTGAAAGTTTTATCCGAACTGCACTGGAAACAATGCATGCTTCCTATGTCTTATACATATGTGACAAGATTTTGTATTATATAGTATTGGCTATAACCATGATGGGACAGAGGAATGTCCAAACCTAAGTTACATCATGGCGACGGTAATCCCAGCAGGACCAGCTTCATTTACCTGGTCGACATGTTCCAGAGATTTTGTGCAAAGTTTTTTGAGGTTTGTTGATAACAATACAGGGTTTACTTACTTAATTTAATGATGATTAAAGAATTACTTAATGTCGCGCGACTACACAATTAAGGTATGCATGTGCACCCGAAGCTCATGATACACGTATTCGATAAGTCGTTAGGCTTGATGAAGGAAACAATCCGCGGAGGACCTGGAGAAAACCCCTCGAAGAATAGGAGAGAGCCAACTCTATTATTTAAATGAGTTACTATAGTCTAACTGCACCTGCATGTATGGCACCCGTTCTCCCTATATATATTGCAGCACGGAACGGAAAAAGTTCTCGTATCCAGGATTTCCGTTTTTCAAATGTTTCCTGTTTTCAAAACAATGGAAATTTTGATTGTATACATTACACCATTCTGTGTGAAACAATAAAGTCTATAGACCGGGTGGAAAACGTAATTTGAAAATGAAAATTAAAGCCCAGCAAATGATTTTCAGACAAGACATGACAAAAATATAAAATTTACTGGCTAACGTTTCGTTGTATTGTTCACAACATCTTCAGAGCAATTAAACTTATTTGCAAGCGTGTATTATATATTATATATTATATATACAGCTATTTCAATTAAGGTTGTCCACGAGCAAAGCGGAAAAGTCGAATACGAGCGCGAAAGGCTGCTGGGAATCGCTAACAAATTAATGAATTTTCAAAGCGATTCCCAGCAGCCCTTCGCGCTCGTATTCGACTTTTCCGCTTTGCTCGTGGACAACCTTAATTGAAATAGCTGTATACAAATAGTTTCAAACAGTTACAATATATTCAAATATGCGAATAAGAGGAAAGGATGAAAAACAACCTGCATCATTAAAAATATTAGTAAATTAAAGATATAATGGTCAGTAATTATAGAGACCTATAGCAAAGTATTAGAATAGGTCAAGAGGGGTTGACCTAAAGTTGGCATTTAAAGTATAATTAAGCTTGGATATGAAAAGGCTTTCGCGAATGAGTAAATCTGCTTCAGACTAGTAGCAGTGAAAAGGATTTTAAAATCAGATATGAGCGAGTATATGCCTGCAGACATGGCTGAAACAGAACGTTTCTTTCCAGTCAAAGGTGAAACACACATGTGTTCAGAGATATACGCGTGTGTATATGTGTCGGCGAGTATATCTTAATTTACTAAGATTTTTAATGACAGGTTGTTTTTCATTCCTTTCCATATATATATATATATATATATATATATATATATATATATATATATATATATATATATATATATATATATATATATATATATATATATATATTTATTATATATGTAGAGAGTGAGATACTGAGAAATACACAGTGACATATTTTCCATATCTTCACTAGTGAGGATATCGATCACGTGACTTTGTTTAGAAGTATAGTTGCCTTCGCGCCTCTTTCACAATTCGCAACATGGCGAGGTTTGTCCAAATCAGTGTCGATGATGTAGAAAGGTTCAATGAGGAACACGAAAACGAAAATACGAGAAAAAGAAGTTCTACGACACAAAAGTGTTCCTTGACGGTTTTTGGTGGCCGAAGGTGAACGTAGAAAAATCAAAGAAATCCCCCTGAATGAGTTGAAGAACCTGGCAAAAAGGTTTGTCTTAAGTGTCCGAGAAAAAAAAGAACGGCGAAGTGTTTTGACAGTGTTTATTAAAACTTTTGCTTGTTGGAAACATTTTTCATAATTATTTTTCAATAATTACCTGATGTATCTTTCATATAAATATGTTTGTGTATGCAGTTAGGCTACTATCATACATGCATGGCCGTAATAAACACAATTTGCTTTTGGGCGTGAAATTTCACAATTTTTTGCTTGGGACTATATAATAAACAGAACATTACACGGCGGCTTGAAGATATGACTTTTATCTTCTCGTGTTAAAAACAATATTTTACACACTCACTGCGCTCGTTCGTAAAATATTCGGTTTTCACCACTCGAAGATAAAAGTCATATCTTCGCGCCGCCGTGTAATATCCTCTATGTAATACACGCTTGTAAATAAGTTTAATTCTGAAGATGTTGTGAACAATACAACGAAACGTTAGCCAATAAATTTTATATTTTGTCATGTCTTGTCTTGTCTTGTCTGAAAGTCGTTTGCTGGGCTTTAATTTTCATTTTTAAATTACAATAAAGCCTATATTTAACTGTATTTTTGCCATATGTTTATATCTATTAAAAAACAAACATGGATGCTCCATATATGTGCATGATTTCTTAAGATTATCTCACAATAGTTCACAATGCATGTGTGAAAAACTGAAATTGTTGCTGAACTAGTGTTATACTAAGGTAAATGTTTCGCAGGATCTAGGACTCTGGCATCCCACTTTTATCCACGTCCGCCAGACAGCATCCTAAATATATATATTCCGTTGTTCTTAATATTCTGAAATTTCAACTTTCTTAACTTTGTCTTTGAATAGGACATTATTTATATGTTGCATGGTTGCTACTGTTGCTAATTATGCAATGTACATAAAGAGCATGCATCCATATTCTTCAAATGAGAAATACGTGAATCATAATCATCATTCATATACTAGTATATAGGCTATTGCACTACATATATATATATAGGCTATTGAGTATTGCACAAACAATAGCAAGGGATACAAGTATAGGCTATTGGCTGCACAAACATGATTTTAAAACAACTCATTAATAACTATGATTGTTGATCGTTCAGTTCTGGGGCATCTCATTGTTTCGATGATCCTCCATTACCGATACTTCAACGACCGCGACCAACAGAACCATCACTATTGTTATCTCAACTTCCTGGTGTGGTATATGATGCTAATAAACAGTGTGAATATCTCTATGGCACGTCGCTTTATAAAAAATGTCCAGCAAATCAGGTGAGCGTTTTAGTTGAGTTTAATAATTATCTATATAGTTTATATATTAGTTTTATTCTTTTTTTGGCAAGTAATATATAGCACTTAGTTGTTTTTGTTTCAATTATACCGTCATAACAAGGGACATAACCTATAATAAACTCGATAAAGCTCTATAATACTAGAATATAAAAATTGTTCATTATTTCAGTATCAAACATTATTTCAGTATCAAACATTTTTCTTTATGTTGCTTTCCGTTTTCTGCCAGATTTGTTACGTACGCCTATAATATATTTCTAATTGAATTATTAATATAAAATTACATTTCAAATATGGTTTTTATATCATTCTATAGAATCAATGTGATTCTTTGTACTGTACAAAGGATTACACACGTTGTTATACTAATTTTGCTCCTCCGTTGGATGGAACTCGCTGTGGTGTCCGACATGTACGTATCTCGTATCTTTACTAATATTGTCATTTAATTTGATTTCATTTAAACTTTATTTAACAGGGCTAACACATAATAGTTTTACAGCTAATAAACTTGTGGCCCTCAGGATATGTTATGTACATACAAAATATTAAACAACATTAAAACCTGTATATGCTATCTACATATGTAATATAGTGTCTATAAAAGATTATCTAAAAATGGATTAAAAAACTTATCGTTACGTTGATTTCTTGTATTGGTCTTAAGGTTCTGGTCTCTTAAAAATGTATATGGAACTACAGGTTCGTAATGTAAACCAAATGTAGATGAAAGCACTTGCAATTATTTTATAGCCGCTCCGTTGCATCACCGTAGAGCTAGAACCAAAGCGGACAGTGAAAATTTAATAACTTCCCGAACAGTTCACTTCTTGTCAATTTATCCTAAATTCTAAAACGTATCAACTTGTACAAGGGAGAATAGAATACAATAGTTATAGAATAAAATAGTTTATTAAAAGTTACACTTTGCAGCTACAGAGCTGAATTGCGTGCAAATTACATAAAAGTATAGACTATAAAATCCTACAATTATTCAAGAATATTTACACGACATTATCAACTCAATTCAAATCTATATACAGTTAGCTACTATATATTAAAGGTTTTAACCGACGAAGGAAAAAAGTGTTTAAAATGTATTTGTGTTCAAAGTATAGTTCGTAAAAACACGAGATTGCCTCAGGTCATACTTTGTTTCCTGTTTAGGGGGCAAGAGATACGCCAACTTGTGATCAGGAATGTTAACTATTTCGTTAAAAAGTTTGATACATGCTTCTTCGCGTCTATACTACAAAGTTTAGAAATGCCACTAAGAGCTAAGCTATCGTCATAACTTAAATTAGAATATATGATAGACATATAACACTTGGCAGCAATATTCCAAAACTTGCCTAATACAGGCGCAAGTAAAAGTTAAGAATATCTGCAGTTGGAACCTTTGCACGTTTTAGTTGGACAATGAAGTAGAACCACTTGTTCGCCTTCTTAATAGTGTTAAGAATATGTTTACTCCACTTCAAATCGCTGCTAATAGTCAGACCAAGAATCCTAGCGTGCGTGACAACTTCAAGTTGGTTACCACAGACTACAGCACTCTCATGTAGCGAAGCGTGATCAGATCTTGTAAAACAAAACCTTAGTTCTTTACACTTGGTCTTGAAGTCATGGAGTTTTACATCGTGCTTGTGTTGCTTTTGCTTACATGCAACTTCGGAAATTGTGGTGTCGTCGATGTATTTCCAACAATCGCTCTTTGGAGTTCTTAGATCATTAATCATAAGAACGAGGGCCTAGTTTTGTTCCCTGAGGTACACCAGAGGGTACGCCGCCCCACTCCGAAAAACAGTCATTCGACAGTTTTACCCGTTGAAGTCTGTTTGATAAAAGGTCTAAAATCCAGATGGAACAGATAGTAGGATAATTTTTCTGTCCAAAATGAGGTGGTCAACGAGATCGAATGCTTTACGGTAACAACATTTCCAGTTCCATCAGTAGCCTCCGACCACTTGTGCACCATCGAGATTAGCGCGCGAGTTGCCGATGAGCGCGGAATGCCCCCAAATTGTGCTGGATCAGCTATATAGATAAAACAGCTGGGGCGACGTATTTCTCGACTATGAAATCCTCGGCGAATCTAGATGCTGCTGAACTGAGCGAAATTGGCCTAAGATGTTTATTAATTTCACGCACAGGTTTTTCTTTTGGGATAGGAGCGATGTTTGCTCTTTTCCAGACGATAGGAAGTTTTTCTTCCTGGTAAGACGCATTCAACAAGTTGGATATTGGGGATGCTAGAATCTCCCCATAAGCTTTTAAAATCCAGTTTGGAATACCATCAGGTCATGGTGCTTTGGACGCGTTCAGGTTCTTCAGCTTTGTTAACACTGACGCCGGAGAAGTTATCGTTTTAACTATACAGATGGAGGGTCGGTGGGAATGTCTTGATGTAAGTTAATTGGATAGATCTTCATCGCGCAAGGGGTGGTATGTGCTCATAGGTTCCAGAAAGGTGCTGTTAATTAAATTAGCAAGTTCTTTCGACGATAGGTGATCAATATTTTCTATTTGAAGTTGCGATTGAAGATTGCTGTTGTAGTTTTTCATTCCGCTGATACGTTTGACGTCAGACCACCATGTCTTGGGTGTTGATTTTTTTAAGTTACTGACTTTAGCAGCAAAGAATTTTGCTCGTAACAGTTTCCTCTCTCTATTCACTTTATTGCGGTACAATTTAAACAACTGTAAGTTTCCGGACGAAAAGGTGCGTTGGCGCAACATTATCAATCGTTTAAAATCTTTAGTAACCCATACTAACCCATGGTGCATCATTAGTGTGAAATTTAACTTTCCGTTCCGGCATAATAAAGTTGATCCCGGTGGAGATGTCAGAAAATAATTCACATTTTTCATCACAAGTGTCTAGATCCTCAATCTATTTCACTAAACGAACTCCAATCTATTTCACTAAATTAACGGCCAAGCTCCATTTTACGAGACGGTCGAGTGTCTCTTTTTAGGACAGTTCGTCGACTGGGAAGATCTTGCGCTCTCTGCTTCGGGCAGATGGTAATTATGTTGTGATCTGACAGCCCGAAGGGGGGGGGGGGGGAGAATTTTAACTGATGTGGGATCATAAAATTAATTCAGATTAGTAAGTACAAAGTCCAATATGTTCTATCCACGTGTTGGACTGCGAACCAGTTGCTTTAGTTGAAAATTGCGCTTCAAGATCTTGATATCCATCTTATTGAAATCATCCGCGATGATAGTGGCACAACCAGGATGTAGACCCTCGATCTTCGTTAAGGATTCGAAAAGATACTCGAGAATTTCATGGTCGTTTGAAGATGGAGGATGATAAACACAAGCAAGAATGACGCAAGTCACACCTCTTGGTAGTCTGTTTGGTCTAGTGTGGACCCAAAGTACCTCAAAGTTTGGATTTTCGAGCTCATCCAAGCGTTTGCATTTTATCTACTCTATAGTGTATATACAAACTCTAGGTTCAAGTACTTCAAGAGCGTCGTCCGAACCTTTCGCCAAAAATCACAGTTTTGTGTTCATTGTGGAAATAATCTCGTCACAATTTCATTCAAAGTATTGCACGCTTATTATTATACCGATAAGAACATAGAATTTCTGTTTGCTCATGTGGAACTTTCATGTTTGCCAAGAGCATTTCATCAGCCCATCACATTTAACTACAATAGCCCCGCGCTTTGGCAGAGCTTAGTCAAAACCTTCATTGGACCCTTTTCTATAACCCTTAGCATCAATAGTAACATCCAGTCACGGCCCAGGAAAATTCCATTGTCTTTTCATTATTTTGAAAATCCCACTGTTCCATTACTGCTCATTCATTGCAAACATTGGAGTTTCACATGAGGCACAACTTTTTGTCCGTGACTGTTCACCCTGACATATACTGTACATGTTTTCACGTGTTCTAATTTCCATTTTCCACACTATGTTAAGTTGGCAAAACAAACTACAATTGCGATTAATGTATGCACATGGTATTGATTGATATGGATTGATTGATTGATAATTTAGTGGTGTATCAAAGGTGTATGTGTTGATGATGGTTCTCCACTTATTGACGGGAATTGGGGAGCTTGGTCTAATTACAGTGACTGTACTAAGCAGTGTGATATTGGTGTAGCATATCAATTACGAACATGTGATAATCCGAGGTTTGTATTGTTAGATTTAACTATACATAATACATGGTGTAACAAAAAAAGTAGATAATACATGGTGTAACAAAAAAGTAGAACAATTCTAAAATGGCCACTAACTGAAAATTTTGCAAAATTATTGAAAAATTTATGTGAATATGGGTATTTCAGTATCTTTTGATTTCTCTAACATTAAAATTATTCTAAAATTCGCTGTCCGACCTAAACCTGGACTTTTTCCATTTTGCCAGAAGCTAAAACGGCAAAATATTCAAGTTTGAGAGCTCGGGTGGTGGACTTATATGAATCAAATTGTCTCATTTTGTACTTTGATAGTACAATTTTCAAACTTGCATCCATATTAAAATGTGGTTTTTAAAAATAGTCTTCATGCAATCGAAAATTCCATTTTAAGATACATCAAATTGTGAGTATTTGATAGTTCATAAAACACCGTGCAAACATCCACCCAACGAATTCAAACATTTTAAACCATTTTTGTGCGCAAGCTATAGTTTGGTGCCATTTTTTTTTATATTTTCAGTGCCAGAAATATTATTAATTCGGAGCAACTTTTGACATTTTTAAAATTGTGCAAAAAGAAACGTTTTGTTCTTATTAAATTTGCATTCTTTTTACACAAAAGGTTTTACATTATGGAAAGGTTGTTCTTTATTTTATATGAATATTTTCAATTTTTTTTCATACGGTAATACTAAAAACATCAATTCTTATGCAAAAACACTGAAATGGAATTCATTCTTCGGACTCGTGCTGTTTTCATAATATTTGCACAACTCACTCGTGCATGTTTGTTTCCAAATTGCACTCGTCAGTATAAGTAAGCCCAACCAGCGCGTCAGTAAAAGAAAAATAAGGAAAATACTTTTGGTGATCACTTGCCACTTGGCAATATTTATTATTTATATAGTCCTCAAAATGGCGGTGAAGATTGTGAAGGGAGTTTCCGTGGTAATTACAAGACATGTAACACACAGGTACTGTATGCTTCAAATTTTAAAAGTAGCATTCTTTCCTTCGAAATGAACACATGTTGATATTGTTGAATAACTTCACCACTTTACCTCATACAGGAATGCCCAGATAATTCAGTTTCTTTCCGTCAAATGCAATGCTCAGCAAAAGGAGAATACTCAGAATATATTGCTTCTTCAGGTAAGGAAATGCACGTCCATCGAGTTGAATTCAAAAGCAAAACTACGAAAGTAATTATTGGCCTTTGGCATGGTAAGTTGTGTGAGTAAGCACTTTTCACTTCAGCACATTTTACAAATTCTGTTGCAGATCCTTGTTCACTAGTGTGCAGATCAGGCTCCAGGATTTTCTGGTTAGGTACAACCATAGATGGAACAAGATGTTCTAACAAAAAAGAAGACTTAAGTGTTTGTATTGAAGGCCACTGCAAGGTAATGGGCATCGCTGTATGCTTCTATGTTTTGTTGGTTTCTGACGATTTCTTTCGTTACTTTAACTGAATCAGTCCGTACAATATTCCAAAAGGTTCATTCGCGCTCAACCGTGTCCCCATGCAAACCCTGCTTGGTAGTACGGCCCTTCGTATACACCCTGACCACTGCAGATTAAGCGGTGTTCATATCTTTATCACTCTTTGTCTTTGTACCTGGTACCCAGAGATTCTTGAATACGGAGTTGTATTCAATGCACAATGACAAAAGTGATAAAAGACGTAAACATGATTCGTATGGAACATAAGATTTTTCTGTTTCGTGTGCGCAGGAAGTAGGGTGTGACTACAGCCTTGGTACTGGAAGACGTTTCGATCGTTGTAAAGTTTGTGGAGGAGATGGCAGTTCATGTGCATTAAATGTTGTCAACTACACCAAACCACATCGGGGATACGGTAAGAAAATTGTAGTAGCTTAATAAGAATAACCGGATGTTTTTATAAATTTAATGACTCACATCGATTCCCTCCATTTTGCATTTTTGCGAACCTGTGTCAGGGGGCCAGGCTCCAGTGAAGCGCTCTCCATCTAAAGGACTGTTCCCCTGCTTTATCTTTATCTCTTTATCTTGTTCCAGTTCTCGTAGAACAAGCAGAATCTCCATGCCAATTGCGCAATGAAGAATCGTGTTGGTTTTTCTCCCTTTTCATGCCACAGTGCTCTACTTCGTACCATAACACCCTCTGCTAGCTTCTTTGCCCAAAATTTCCTTATAGCATTCTTTTACGTGCTTTATGTCAATTAGGTCTTATTAAGATTGCCACATCTCTGGCGAAAGTTGAGCCAAAGCTCCAATAGGCTTCGGTCTCCTCTGTTCGTCCTTGTCTGTATTGAAACTTGGTTAAACAATACAATCCTTGATGCAGAACTACTCACAGGTTTCAATATTTTTCGTCGGGACAGGACGGGGAGAATTGGCGGTGGAGTTCTAATCGCGATTAAAGAAAACCGACATGCTACTCGGCGTTGTGACTTCGAAAGAGATGGTATTGAACTTGCTGTAGTTCAACTCGATCAGCAATTCTTTATGTGTATTACCGTCCTCCCAACTCCTCTCCTGATGCCGGTCTCAGTCTTCTAAACAACTCCATAGCAACTAACCCGGAGACATGTTGCATAATCCTAGTTGGTGACTTTAATATTCCTTCTATCTCCTTGTCAGACAGCCCATCAACTCCTATTAACACTGGTGGATGCTCTAATGATGAAAACCTTTGTGAACTTATCGGCAATAATTTTCTGTATCAGTTCGTGGAAGGTCCAACCCACCGTGCTGGAAATAAGCTTGATTTGCTGTTTTGTAATCGTACCGAAACCCTGTCCGACGTACTAACTCTCTCCTGTGATGAACATAACTTTCCGACTGATCACTATACTATTGAATTCCTTATTCGCACGAAGTTCAGAAAAGCAAAACCTGTGCGGCGAACAGTCTATGATTGCAACCGAGCTATCTTTCCCGAACTTTGTAAAGCCTTGTCTCAAACAGATCTTCATGCATCTCTTTTGGACAACATTAATGATTGTTGGAAACATTGGAAGGACTTATTTTCATCAGTTGTGTCAAGTTAATACGTTCCGACCAAAGTTGTAAGGGACACCAACTCTCCTCCTGGATCGATGGAGAAGTTCGCCATCTAATCCGAAAAAAATACACCGCATTACGTAAATATCGCTTGAAGAAAACGCCTGAACGTAAGGTTAAACTCCGGACATTGTGTCAGCAAGTCAAGAATGTTATTCGAAAGAAGCATAAAAAGTATTTAGACAAAATGAAGTTTCATTTGAAGAAAATCCGAAACTGTTTTGGAATTACCATAAAGCGGCACTCCACCACCGTTCAGCATTGAATCCTGTCATCTTACACAACAATGAGACAGCGATGACCCCAAAACAAAAAGCAGAACTTTTTAATTCATACTCTTGCTCCGTTTTTCGACCACTTAATTAAAGCTTTATCTATCCCTGATGAATCACCTCTCTTACTGTCGCCTGTGGAAAAAATTGTCAGATAAAACTGTCTCGGAAGAAGTTGCCCATCATCTTGCATACTTCGATCCAACTAAGGCAACAGGCCCCTATGGTATTCCTGCTCGGGTATTGAAGGAATACAGTTATCCCATTGCCCGAAGTCTTAGCTCACTCTTTAATCATTCATTGCACACTGGTACTGTTCCATCTGAATGGAACTCAGCTGATGTTTCACCAATTCATAAAAAAGATAAGAACTAGCTATCAACCACCGTCCAATTTCACCGCATCTATCATCAGCAAAGTCTTGGAGCGATGCGTTTGTAATCGTTTCTACGAAAATATCCGAGAAACGAAGCTCAGCATGGATTCCTTCATGGCCGTTCTTGTGCTACACAGCTTCTTTCAACGTTACATCGTATTGGACAATTGCTTGACAAACTTGAAAATTGCTTGACGGACATTATATTTCTTGACTTCGCTAAAGCCTTCGACTCAGTGGATCATGTTATTCTCTTAAGAGAGCTGAAAGATTACGGTATCCCAGTAAACCTTGACAGATAGTTCTCTGACTACCTACATAACCGTACTCAGCGTGTTGTTGTAGAGGGTGCTGCTTCGTGATAGTCCCATGTCACTTCTAACGTTACACAGGGAAGCATCTTGGGTCCAATGCTTTTCTTACTCTTCATTAACGATCTTGCGCACTCTGTATCTTTCGCTCGTCAAGTCACAATTATGCTATGCCATACAGAGGTCTGGTCTCCCTCCCAATATAATAACAAATTAAATCTGGAGCAAGTCCAAAGGCGTGCAACAAGATGGATCCTTCAATCGAAGAAAGGTGGCATGACCTACAATAGCCTGCGTGGCAGGCCCTCAATTTTATGGGGGCCTGATTTGCAGCGGGCAGGATTTTGCGGGCACGGGGGAGGATTGAGGGCCTGCAGGAAAGCCACCTTTCATGACTACACGCCCCAGTCATAACATAATTAATGGCTTTCTAAAATTGACCAATAAAAATTCAGCTGCTATTGGGGAAAACCCTGGCCCGAAAGAAATAGGTTCGCTTGCACGTAAACATGCCAATCAAACAATATTGCGAATAATTAAACTGACAATGACACTCCCGACGGTTTTTAATACAGTATTGCAGATTTTGTAAATGTTGTTTTAAATTAAACAGCAATTCGGCAACTTTAGTAAAATTGTCCAAGTTTCATCACAAAAACCATCACAAAGAAAACAATCTTTCGGAATTGTGCTCTCAGATTATATGTGACAAAAATGCTAAAAGTAACGGAATTAAAATCTTCAGTTAATGCACTACACGAGAAGTTTCAACACCATTACCAGCCCAAAGATGTAGAAACATCAGGAAAGCGTAAACTGTTAACTCCTGACCAGCTGACCGTGGCGCTAGTCCATTCAACCAAACTGAATCAAATCGCGTTTGTTCTCCGCGATGTTCTCCGGGTAGTATGTCTACCGGGTGTCCCAAAAAAAAGTACTCCTGTTTGATTCGTAATAACGTCTAAACAAGTAAAGCTTTTAAAGAGAAATAATTTGCATCAAATAGAGGAAGGACTAACTTAGATTTTGATATATTACAGTTGTATTTTACTTAAAAATTCACGGAGATATTAATCTTTAAAATCGGGAGCATATTTCTGGATGTGTCTGAAATATGCAAAAAACGGCGTATCAAATATTAATCAAGATTTGCCCGACTGAAACATGCACTATTACCAGTAAACAAATGATACTTGACAAATTGTTTATTATGAAACAAAGTAGTATTATATCTACAAAATACAAGCACGATTTATTCGTCCGAAATTCGCGTGTGTTCCTAGCACGAATACGTTTCCTTATTTCATGAGACCACTGCATCGCGAAAGATCGTCATGGATCGTTCGTAGTTCTGAATTATGGCATGCTGTCACAACGGAATTGTGAAGCTCTTCTAACTTCTGCAACGTTCTGAAATCTTGTTAAGAACACCCAAACTCTTTTGCCTTTTCTTAATCTTGGCAAGTTCAGAGTAAACTGAGAATTATATGAAACACAATCAAACCATACAACTCCATAAGACATAACAATTAAGCAACTCCCCAGAGACATGCAACATTTTTGGAACAAAACGTAATAAAATAGTAGCGTTGATACGGTGATGTGTATTTGCAAAAAGCAATATTATTTCCTTCAATAAAGAATAATATTCATCCTGCTCTAACCGAGAAATAATCTACTCAGTCTGTTTGAACCATTAAAAACATAAAAAAATTAGGCTATTTAAGAATACGAAAAATTTAAGCGCCTGCCTTCCATGGTCAGTCTTTCATGTACATTTAAGTTCGTAAAGACCTAATATTAAATACTTGCATAATTTCGAACGTTCATATTTCAGGAAACAATGAGCTAAGACTTACATGTAAGATGTCTAAATCTACGCCATATCCCTTACAAACCCTAACGATAATTCGCTGAAATACAAGTTAGCCTGATATGTCATTAAGCAAACAAACGCTGGAGTTAATATTTGATATGGCGATTTTCGCTAATTTTAGACACATCCCAAAATATGCTCCCGATTTTGAACATTAATATCTCCGTGAATTTTTAAGTTAAATACAACTGTAATATATCAAAATCTAATTTAGTCATTCCTCTATTTGATGCAAGTTATTTCTCTTTTTTGGGACACCCGGTATATATATATATATATATATATATATATATATATATATATATATATATATATATATATATATATATATATATATATATATAAAAGCTCAATATGACTTAAAGGCCATAGAGCGATATCTAACTACAGACGGTACCGTTTCGGCCTTATCGGCCTCATCAGTGTAGCGCTGATGAGCAGGATGAAAGTAACTGCTATTTACAGTTACCTTTGATGCCTCACGATTGTGGGACATCCAAACCATGCCAGATCGCTCAAACTGCAAGCAGTGAGCGTGCGCAATGCGTAAACGGCATGGCTCATGCATGCATATATATATATATATATATATATATATACACTGGATCCAGAAAAGTTTGACCTTCGAATATATATATATATGTCGGCCATTTTGAATTTTCTTGGGTTAATTATACGCGAACGCATACATCAAATGTCGCTCGCAACGTATTGTATATTGCAATATTATTCCAACAGCTCAAATGAATAAAAGAATCATTGATTGATGTCTTTTGCACATAATCATAATGGCTAGTAGGAAATGAACATTTGGAAATGAACATAATGGCTAGTAGGAAATGAACGTTTCTGCTTCGCCAGGTCACGAATGCTGCGTGTGCTGAGTTTCAGGGGATGAAATATCGAATGACTATCGATTCCGTTAAAATTTCCGTTGGCAAAATATAATAGAGAGTTCGGCAAATACAAGGGCAACCGCAACGGCAATATGGTCATTAACAATAGCATTAATCCTCAAAGACAAAGGCGAATGTAAATTAAATGGTCTTAAGCGTTGTGCAATGCCGTAGTTGTTGAAACTAATACGTGATTTGCATCATTTTCACGGTGCATGACTACGGCAACAATTCATTCGTTCGATGTTATTTGAGAGTTTTATTGAATTCGCGGACTATTTTTATTTAAGCGTACGTTTGAAAGAAACAGGAATACTTAATGAGGCAAATTAAGTGTAGTAACGTATACTTTGACTCAAATACAACAATATAAGCAATTATATTTTCCCCGTTGCAGTTGTCGTTGCCGTTCTAGGTTGCCAAACTCTTTAATATAATATTCTGGACGCAGGTTACAGCTATAAATTAAGCACAAGTGAATACGAAAGAATGAACAAAGAAATTCATCGAGGCATGCTAATAAGCGTCTAAATCTGTAAGGTGCAAAAGAATAAATTACGACATGCCAAAAAGATCAGGTTCCAAATTGTGACAAGAGTTAATTAGCTAACAACCCTCAAATGTTCATTAGATAGCTACTACAAATACGTGTAAGAACTTCAAGCAATGATCCTCTACTTATTTGTGCTGTTGGAATATTGCAATATACAGTACGTTGCGAGCGACATTTGGTGTATGCGTTCACGTATAATTAACCCAAGAAAATTTAAAATGGCCGACATATATATATATATATATTCGAAGGTCAAACTTTTCTGGATCCAGTATATATATATATATATATATATATATATATATATATATATATATATATATGCATGGATGAGCCATGCCGCTTACGCATTGCGCACGCTCACTGCTTGCAGTTTGAGCGCTCTGGCATGGTTTTGATGTCCCACAATCGTGAGGCATCAAAGGTAACTGTAAATAGCAGTTACTTTCATCCTGCTCATCAGCACTACACTGATGAGGCCCATAAGGCCCAAACGGTACCGTCTGTAGTTAGATATCGCTGTATGGCCTTTAGGTCATATCATAGTCCATGTATAAAAGTGTCTGGAAACGCGGCATACATCAAAGCAATTCTTAGCGAATCTTAATTATGTTGAGGGCGACTATGACGTCACAGCGTAAGTGCACGCTTTGTTTTTAAAATGGCGGAAGCGACAGATATTAATACACAGAGCAATGTCACAAACAATGCTTCGCTTGAGCATTTGAGCGGTAATATCAGCGACGAAGAAGCATTACTGTTTAGCTTAAGCTTAACTGACAATAATGCTGAAGAGATTGAAAGAGAAATGGACCTCGCAATAGCCGATGTAAGCTGTTAATTTGTATTGAATGAGTGTTGGTATGGCCGTGTATGAAGACATATATTCATACTATATACACAATTTTTTGTAGATTCAAGAATGTACAACAGGCTTTTTATGTGTTGACTGCAATGAAATTTGTAAGTCCAAGGGAGGATTAACGCTGCATCGAAGGAAAAAGCACGTTGACGGCGTATTTTATAGTGCTAGCTCGACTGAACCAGGCGAACCAAAACCGGCTAAACGTGATTGGAACAAACTAGCAAAAGAAAATTTGTCTTGCAAAAGTCTTTGCGATCTTGTTGAAGAAACAAAAGCTGAATTAACGCAAAATAATCTGTACCCCGAAGAATTTGTCAAAGAAATAAAAGATTCTCCGCAATTTACATGTTCCGAGAAGGATGATTTGTACAAAGAAATTATCAAACTGTTTAAAGATTATGCTAAAGAAAGGCAACCCAGAAAAGTACTATAAAACGTTCTACAGTTCTCTCATGTTGCGAGCACAATCTCTGCTAAAACATATATATAGGGACGATATTAGTAAAGTTCTGATGATGTATATTGCAGACAAAATCCTGTCTGTTGTCAAAAAGTCTCTTTCTTCAGATCAGTTCAACAGGATGGTCAACAAATCTCAATCAAAGACTCTGAGCGTGGGCCTTTGAATTACTTGACAGGCTATTGCATTCGAACCTTATTTCAAAAGTGCAAAAAACGTGAGGTCAAACAGCAGAGTTCCCCAGAGACGGGTGAGTTTATTTCTTTACTTAGTTCACTTCACATTGACAAAGAAATGGCCACCAGTAATGATTATTACCTGATCAAAGATAAAGACAAAGGGGGTCTTTGGTATCCAAAGGAGTATCTAGCGCAAATTATGTTGACTGCTGAGATGGAGTTTCGAATTTCTACAGAGGGCAAGAATATTAGCCACAAAGTGAACTGTGGTGAGATCATAATAAAACTTCTAAAAAACTCTCAAAAGATCCAAGTGGACAATGCTGGTTGAAGAGTGTATCACCCACATTGATTCAAGAAGATCAAAGGTATTTCTAGCAGAGCTTCTTCAACATCTTAAGGTTCGAACATTTTCATACTCGAAAGATATCTTGCAAAAGTATAAACTAAAACAAAAACAAAGTAAAAAGAAAGCATTGCGAACAGAAATGAAAGGAAAAGAACGATGTGCAAGCACATTTTGATTAAAAGTGTATGTCACAAGGCCAAGTTCCCTTTTAATAGCTGATCTGCAAATAAGAGGGTGCCTTCCCTGCTGTGGGCCCATTTGTACATGGACTGTAACATTTGTATCAATGTAAACATCTGGCAAATGTAGAAAAAAACAGACTGTTTATATATTTTTTATACATTCTGGTTTATATTTTATATCATGCGATTCAGACTATCTATCAGATAACTTAAAACTGTATATTGAGTATCAGTCTTTTTGCTACGTATAATCGTATAATAAGCATTTAGCATATTAGGTAAATGTAAAAACTGCTAATATCAAATTGAATACATTAGTCTGGCCAGGTACTGGAAAAGCAAGATAACTAAATCTGATAATCAGAATACTGTTTGTTACTTTTTGTAATGTTCTGGTCTTCTTAATTAGTAGGGTATTTTGTCCTAGTTATATTTTGACTAGCTGGTAAATGACTGAACATCACTTGTTGCTACTATTTAACCTGAATAGGGCCTAAATTTGTTTTAAGTATAGGGAACATCAGTACACATTACAGCCTAATGGGTCTAATTATCCTGCTGTCCAGCAACTTGAGTCACTTGGCCAGATATTATAACAAACATGATATATCTAGTGCATCTTTAGTTACTTGCAAGGGTGTTTACTAGATCATTTTGTATCTAACAGGAATCCACAATATTATATAAAGTCTTTTTGTTTGATTTTGACTTCCTTGCCTTTAGTGGAGTATCATCAATTTCAGTACTATTTTTTTGTTTTTTGGAATGCCTGCCGGCTACATTACCTTGAATTGCAGGCAGGATATTTCTCTGAATGGATAGGGCATTAGCATTATAGCCGAACTCGAACAAATTTGGGTTGTCGTTTCTGTTACCAATTGCACGTAGGTAACCCAAGTATTCTTCAACCACGTCTTGACAAAATCGTTCTGTAAGAACAAATTTGAATCCTTCTTTTAAAAGAAACCTGACTGCTTCTATAAGAGAGTATGATGTCATCTTGATCCCTTCATATGTTTGCCACGATATAAACATATTCTGTTGTTGCTGAGGTGAAAAGTTTCCTGTCCGCTTTGAGATGCTACTTTTCCAGCTCTCAAAATAAGGCAGAAATACCTCTGTTAACCACAGCAAACGGTCATCATCAGGATCTTGATAGGGCTTGACATCATCATTATTTTTCCAGTTGTGCTCTGTGGTTGAGCGTACATTGCCACAATCAAAAAATTTGTTCATCATTGAACAGAGCATCGCAGTTTCGCTTGCTTCATCTGACATTAGGTGTTTCAAGGCAGTTGAAACTGTGTTACTTAATATTTGAACTGCAAGCTTAACACGCATGGTTGAGTATGAAGTGAGCAAAATGTGATCAGCAGTGAGTTTAGGTACTAGGTGAAGTCCACAGTCTAAATCCAGACGGTACATATTTGATATATGGTCCCAAATTAAATGCTTTCCATTATCCCATAGGTAGCGAGTACAACCAACACCAGAATGGTAAAGGCAGTTTCTACAAGTTTTCATAAGATGGGGTGCATCTGAGAAAAAGTATATATTTCGGTGGGGCTTGAAAATGTTTATTGTCTTGTAAACAACAGATTTATCAGCTGAATCTTTTTGCAAGTCTTCGTGAAATTTAAAAAACTTTCGATTGCATGAAGCACCATCTGCAGTTGCCGAGATTACCCAAAGATTGCAAGTCAGTTCCAGAATACTAACAGCTCGCCAAAACAATGGCATTAATTGGAGGGCAGTAACATCATGTGTTGCAAAAAATGCCAAGCAGAAATTCAAATCAGTTGCCAATCCTCGAACATAAAAAACTAAGGCATGTGAAGCTAACTCATCAACATCATCCAGAGTTACATAATTTATACTCGGCTCACCAAAGTCTACAAAACCAACTAACTCATTAGTTTCTTTGTCAAATATGAGGTTACACTGAATTTTCATTTCATCAAATAGTAATGCTATGTAGTGTTGAATACCAACATACTCTTTTGTTGTCGATATTAACTCCTTAATGACATCTTTGTTGAAACCTGCTTTGGGTTTGATCACATTTTTGTAATCTCTCAGCCGCCGTCTACTAGGCAACTTTAGAACTTTGCTTAGCTGGTCATAGGCGGATGGTGACTTTAAGGCAATTGAAAGGCAAAAGCGAATCATTGTTGGATGCCATCTCATTTGCCGTGCATCTCCATAACCCATAACCTTTTGCTGTTGCTGCCAAAACAACTTCATCATTGGAGAACTTTCGAAATTAGTTCCAGATATGATTGACAGTAGGTCAGAGTGAAGTTCACTGGTTACTTAAATACTATGTCCCCTTATTCTAGCTTACATTTCTTCTAACTGGTTTTTAAGGGCTTTGCACTCCATTCTCTTTGCTTTTAGCGAAATGGCAAGTCGTGGTTGAGAAGTGGTAGATAATGGGGCACGATCTTTAACAGGTTCAAGAATTTTCCTTGACTGTCTTGAAGCAGATCTTGACTTTTTGTCATCTGCATTTTTACATGCACAACATTGAACTGTTTGACAAAGTACAAAACAAAATTCATGCCTTTTATAAATAGTAACCAAAGGGATTGGTGAGCCATCATAGTCAAGTGGTTCCACAATTTTCTGTACTGAGTGCCTCATAAATTTACTCTTTTCATGCACTGGATCATTTACTTCATTTTCTTCGACATTACCTAACCCAGAACAGACACTATATTTTATGACATTTGATAAAAGTGAGTAGGCTGTAGTAAACCTGACTGAACGTTTGTGTTGCAAGTAAATTGGATGATCATCAGGGATGAACCAGCCATACACAGATATACTAAAGCCAAGACTGCAATCAACAATAACTTGAAATTTTGCAATATGATGGACACCATCAAACCAGGCAAACGTAACATTTTCCTTATTTTGGCTTACTGTCCAGCCCACGAGCTTGAGTGATGAAATATGCAATTTAAAATCGTCCAAATTCGTATAAAGCGGTTGCATATCTGATATTGTATTTTCGTGCGTGTTTGTTGAAGAACAGCCATCATTTTGAATTCCATCTGGATGCCCATTTTCAGTTGTGGATCTTCTTGTAACACGAGCTCGCGAATACGTTTGGAGACTTTTCTTTGGTAAATTAAAAGTGGGTAATGCTCCAAGTTTCAGTGTCTTTCTACTCTTGTCTGTGCACATACAAAAATAACAAAGGAACAGGATTATTAACCCCATAAACATGAGATAATTCCAAGCATGATTAATATGTACATATTTAATCCAAAACAACGCACGAGATTCAAATGTTTGACAAACAACATAAAAACATTTACTTACGGATTTCTATATCTTCAGGCCTAAAATGTTTTTCACATACGTGTAATTTTCCTTCATTTATTTGCCTCCGTAGATCTTTGTCAATAACTCTGTCTCGAGTTATTATGGCTAGTAATTTCTTTCGCCATTCAACCTTGTTTTTGTTCACCTTAGAACGTCCAGGAATCGCAAATAAGCTGATACCATTGTGTTTCTTCCTCCATGAAACAGTGCAACCAAATATACTGCAATTTGCCCCTGGCATGAAGCGAAATTTGATACTTTTTGAATGCACAATTGTCTTCGTGTGCTTATTTCCGTCAAAATTATCATCGTGCGTGCACCCATATTTGCACGTGACCACAGTCAAAATTAAACATAACATATTGCTTTGATGTATGCCGCGTTTCCAGACACTTTTATACATGGACTATGGTCATATTGAGCGCTCTACAGGATGAGCCATGCCGCTTACGCATTGCGCACGCTCACTGCTTGCAGTTTGAGCGCTCTGGCATGGTTTTGATGTCCCACAATCGTGAGGCATCAAAGGTAACTGTAAATAGCAGTTACTTTCATTAGCAAAAAATGGCTTACTAAATATTAATATTTATTATATAGCAAGCATTTGTTTTGATGAATCGCGCATTTTGATTGGCTGCTGACGAGGCAGGATTTTCCCGTATTGCCCACGGGCAATACGCAATTTTTATTGCCCTGCGAAGAGAGCCGAGTTTCAAACAGCAAAAAGTGTCTAAAAGTCTTTCATAAAATTTGTTTTGTAAGAGGTTTTCCTGGTGCTTGAATAAACAGAAGACCATTTGTGGGGGTGTAGTGACAGATAGTTTTGTAAAGGTTATACTGGACAAATATCTGAATTAGTGGCCCCGACTGTCATAGTATGACCCAAGCGAAATTGATTAGTCTTGGACTCCTTAATATGGACGGTCATGAATACTGGACCTTTTGTGCCAAATCTAGGTGCAAAGAGGATGCTGTCACGGGTAAGATCTATGTTCGGATTGAATTTACAGTTGCATGTTATTGACCCTCCAAGACGGAGAAACTCAAGAAATGTTAATGTCATGGCTGCCCAGATTATCAGAGAATCAAAACTTTGTGTGTTGGTTATGCCAGTAACATTCTGAAAAGCTGCAAACGGTGGATTGTGATTAGGAGGCGGGAACTAATTTTGTCACCATGGGAGCGTTTAATTCATCGTAACACAAGTTGCAAACGTAATATTGTGTGCAAATTTAATTGGAAGCCATGCTGAATATGGTAGTGACGGACTACTGCTAAATATGTTTTCATTGATGGATATTTGATAGATTTGGCAAGAAATACGACTAATTCTGTCAACATCAATTCGTCAGCCGGTATAAACTGCTCAATATGTTTTCGCTTGTATAAATGGATGAATGTTATAAAGCGTTTTTCACAAGAGCTATAAGTTTGTTGTTTTCTAGATTTAAGAGATAAATTTATGTAATGTTGGATGTCTTCATGCAGAGAGTCATTACAATTTCTGGTATCTGCATCCGAAGCCAATTGTTGAAACCTCTGAAATTGAAAACGATAAATATATTGCATCGGCTATGTCATTGTGTTTACCAGGAATATTGCACAGCACGGATGTTTATATTGTGTTGCAAGGTTAGGAGTGTTAGATGACGCAGTAAGTCCATAACCCTGGGGATTCGCAAACGCTTAGTATTAATAATTGTCACCACAGCCTCATTATCACAATGAAACTTAATCCGGTGATCCTCCTCCAATCCGGTGATACCGTCTCATACTCCTGCCAAGATATACTTATATCAGGCTCGCCAAGTTTTTTATGTGGTTCCCATGCTTCCTGAAACCACTTCTCCCCCAAAATACCCCCAAACCCCAATGTGCCAGAGACATCAGTATGTAGCACTAAAGTACCAGAGTCATGCCACTCTGATGACACAAAGAAATTTGCCCCATTCTAGTTAGGAATAAACTTCTTCCACATTTCAGGATCTTGGAAGAAACCAAAATTCATCTTAATGTGGTGATGTGGTTTCTTGATGTTTCTTGTTAGAGCAATCATGCGTTGTACGATCAAGACGTGAAAATCTGTGATTTAGCGTTGTAAACAGGGCGAGGACAAATGTCTAAATTATTCATATATTGTAATTACTCAATTCTTTCAATAATCTATTATATTGGTAGCCGTTGCCGTCGCGTTGCCGTCCTAAAATTGTAAGGTCTCTACTATAGGGTTTCAGACAGCAATGCGATATGTTAACGAGAGACCTGATTCCTACCATTTATATGCGTTCTTTGTACTTAAAGGCTGATTACATTGGTTTCCCGGACTGAAATTGCAGCCCGGCCTGAGAAGTACAGTACCCATGGAATCAGCCCTTATAATTCACAGCACGAAAAGCGTGCCCTTAATATGGTTGTAAAGGCAGATTAATCGTGTATTTTATTAGTGTTTAGTTACACTTATATAATGCGATTTATTAAAGGCACTAAACCACAGGCGGCCCAATCTCAGAATGAATGATCAGGTGTTGCGGGTTTTTAACGGTTTTTATAAACAAATTTATAGTCAACCAAAATTATTCTAAAAACATTCTCAAATTGGTCAAATAAATACATTTTAACAATAAAATATAGTTGACATGATAATATAACACCTTTGCATTCTTTTAGTTACTCCATGAGCTCATTTAGAGCGGTTGATGTAACATTTTCTGTGGCCTACATTGTGTGTGCTCATTATATATATATATATATAACAGTAAAAGGCTAATCACTGGCGGCACGACCGCATCGCCTTCAAAGTCAAATAACTGTATCATTGACATTACTGCAATTATAAATGTGACTCCAATCACATGTCTCCAATTTGCTCATCATGCTGAATTTCCGATGAGCTCTTACGTCTCTAAAGTATACATCCTTTCTTTCGGGTTTTATAGCTTGTCGCGGGGAAACCATGACAACCAAATGGTCAGATCTTACTAGACCTTTGAAAACCTTTAATTTTTCCGAAAGATGTGGACAGTTGGTTAAAAATACATTCAAAATTTTATGATTTCGGGTGGGCTTCTTGACTAATTGTTCCAAGTTTTGCTGACTGATAAGGTCCTTTGTTTTTAATTGATTAATGTCTAATAAGTTCTTTGAATGTTTGCATGGCGATAAAATATAATTGTTTTTGTTTGTGGAAACACCACGTAAATTTATTACTGCAAAGCTTTCGATCCGTAGGCACGGATCTTCATCAGTGCTAATAATATGTCTCCTGCTATAATTATTCTTGCATTGGGCTCAGGATAAAGAATCTGTTCTATAGTTTCAGACAAATGATTTAGTAACTCAGTCTCAGGATAAATTACCTGATTACATCCGTTGGATTCATTCTGGTTAATTTCATTTTCTTTCGTACGAAAAAACTGAGCAACTCGAAAGAAACAAGCCTGAAATTACTGACTGCGATATATTTTTGCCAACACGAATCTCGGACATATTCTTTGACATTGAAAATGATCCGTCAAATGAAATCTTGCAACAACTAGCTCTCCTTTGATGGTTACCAATTGAAGAAAGTAACTGAATACTTAAAAAAGAACAGAGAGAAAGCTGACAAAAGCTGCCGTGATAATGTTGGACCTGGCGCAGTCATCCTCTTTATAAACTTAACATGGTCGAATTAGAACAAATGTGCAAGAAAAACAATGTTTCATTCAAAGGTCCGAAGTACGTAATTGTTAAGGCGTTGGTACTTGCTCAAGATGAAGACGTTCCAGACGATTTTCGAGCCGACTATAAATGTGATTTGGGTTCGTTGCCAAAAAGTATTTCGATGTTAAAAAAGTTACCTGCTGCAACTCTTCAGTATATTTTGAAATACCACAATTTGTCTACAGCTGGTAAGAAAGACAATTTGATCCTTCGTGTGTTTTTATTGCGAAACGGAAGATCTCATTTGGCATCTTATATGCAAGTACGCGAAATAAAGGACTTGATTAAATTGGTTCAATCAATGATATTGTATCAAGTCAACTGTGAAATTATTGATCAACCGGACGTTTACCGAACAAGAAAATTTTCTGGAAAGAATTTAGCAAAGAAATCCCAAATACCAATTCCATATGGTGTCTCCAAGGAAAACTTAGAGAACTTATTTGAATTGAAACTTTATTAATATACCTGAACCATAAAACACATCACAGTTCCAACATGAATAAGGTTGAAAACACAATGGGGAACAAAACTGGTAGTAACGAAGTTAATTATGAAGATTATTTCGAAGTTGGCTCCAATGTAAAAATACGATGGACATCAGAGGAGATAGGAGATTCTGGATGGAAACCAGGCTGGTATACGGCAGACGTACAGTCGTCCACAATTGAAAATGATGAAATTTCTGTTGTGTATGTCAGTGAACCAGACTGTGTTTATTCTGTGGAGGTGACGCCACTGTTAGGTCTAGGCAAATTGTGTATGTAGAGCACGGCTCAAACAAAAAGCAAAATAGGATGATTGCAAATGTCTTAATTAAGGCCCGTTTGCACTTGCAATTTTTGCTGCGATTTCTAATGCCATTTTTTCCTTCTGCTGTATGTGAACGTAGCCTCCTCCGCAGGCCTCTCTATGGGTTCTAGCCTGCGAATGGGTTTGAAAAAATAATTTTCTGGGAGAGAGGCCTGCCATAAATCGAACAAAATGGACGTGTCAATGTACCAAGTGGCCGTGTCAATGTACCCCACCCCTTAAGTAGGCTTTTGACCCTTATTATATATTCAGTTTGAAATCTTCGGGCGAGGAGCGAAGCTTGCGATTTTAAAAAACATTAAAAACTTTAAAAATGTTTTATAATGCGTCAAAATATTCAAGCTATACGAAAATTAGTTGGTCAATTGAAAGGATTATATGTCGCAATGTCTCTCGCGGTCTAAAAACGACGTGCAAATTCTGAATCGCTCGCTCGAAGCAGCCAAGTGTTTACAAATTATGTCTACAAATATGTATTGAATGTATGGGTTCAGAGTTCCGCTCAATTGTTCAGCCGAGGAACTACAATTTGAGGAAATTATCTGGCATAATTTCGAACGCAAAACGCAGAATGGAACGATACGAAAGGTATAATTTGTTTAATAAAGGGATTATATTAAATTGTATTGTTTTCTGGAATAATATTTTGACATGTCTATAAAGGGGTTGAAAATTTGATTATATTTCACTAATTTTAGTCAAATAATCAGGCATTTGGCAACATGCTCAGTGAATTGATATATAGAAGGAAAAGATCTTTCTGTTGAAGCAACCATTTCAATAAGTGAGGAGAGAAATATCAAAAACAGAAATTTGATTACTACGAACATCAAGATTTTGTTGGCATCTTAATAAATTATAAGCTTGGTTTACATATGCCTGCGGTATGCCTGCACTATCATTGTTTACAGCTGTTGATGCATACATTCTTTTGTGAATTATTTGGTTGAGCTTCTAACGACAATAGCCTGCCAACGTACCGTAGGTATATGTGAATCAGGCTTCACTTGGTTGAATAGTTAAATTGGAATTGCAGTTTTTTTAACTCCCTCATCCCCTTAATATCATGTAAATATGCTGAATCCATTAAGTTGCATTGTGGCACCACGCCTGTGAAAAGCAGTTGGCACATGTAACAACCTCTTTCTAATATATTATGTGCCTAGTTGTGTTACACTTACTGGCCACATGACATGATCCAGGATTTGATAAATAAATGAATTTATGATGTTATTCTGATGTTAAATGAGTTTATGATGCATATTCTCTAATTATATGTATCTCCCTTGTTCATGTTCAAATAAAATTGCCCTTGACATACAATGGGTTAATCTAAAGCTCAGGGATGGATTTACTGGGGGTGTGCCCCCCCCCCTAGCCCTGGCCAGAGGGGGTGCAGAGGAGGTGCTATTTTTCATGATAAGTAAAAATTATTAGAGACAAAATGATATTCAGTAATTTGAGTAATAACATGATGATAAACGAACTGTGAACAACAATTACAATAGTCAAGCAAGACTTTGCAGTAGTGAAGCAAGTTGATGGGCGGGCGGCACACATGACTGACACAACTCAGCACCAGAGCTGGCAGAGCACCCCCCGCCCTACCAGGTCACGCTGGATCCATCCCTGCTATAGCTTACTAAATGTATTCATTGTTGTAAACTTACAGTTAATATATAGTTCAATAATTGGAATTGGGACAGGGTGGTTGCTGTGTAATGTAACAATAGCAAAACACTAGCTATCACTGGGAAGTTTCCTCAGTGACTGTTTGTATGGCTACAACTTACATGGAAATTTGCCTTGCAAAATTGATGGATTTTACCCATGTAAATATTTTGCCTGTGAACTTTGGCAAGCAAGATGAATGTCGCATAATCCGTCACTTGCAAAACTATTAGATTCTTATTAAATTCCAGTTGTCTTTTCTATTCCTTTATGTCTATTCCCTTATATATGTCTAGGTATTACTCACACCCATATATAAAACAGGGCCATTATTATCTAAGACACTCAAGTTTGAAAACTTTGTCTTTGCCCAAGGGATAAATTGCACAGTGTATTCCACAATATAAAAAACCCTCTTTGTTTAAAAGACTTTTATTAATGATTTTCCTTCCATACAAGTGTATTAATTAAAACAAGGCAAGAGGTATATATTTAACTGATACCGAAGGCACAGTAACAGATGTCAACAGTTGAATTTACATTTTATATATGGACAATTTTCGCTCGTTCTTTTTCGAATGAATCACTGCAATTTCAGCTTCAATATTATAATATAAAATGTCGTCAACAATTTGAGTAGAAATTTGTATATATCAACGATAAACGTTCAATTGACACCCTGTCTTGACATGAATCGACGACAACGTGAATTCGCTGCTCTGGAAAGTCACTCGTTGAGTCGTTGTCCCTAAACAATCCCAGTAAATCGCTGCTTCGGCTCACGTGCTAACGTTCTCAGCTCCTTAGTCAAAGTTCCCTGTGTATTTACAATGTTAAAGAGCAGTATTATTCGTTAACTTTACATGTATTCGTCTTAGTTTTATAAGCCATCTTGTTGAAAACAAAAAATTCTCCACTCCTTGCTGTAAGCCCTTCCTACTCCCACTAAGTTTGCGTTTGTCGAAATTTGCATGCGCGAGCCGGTATGCGCAGTGCAAATTTTTGTGTCGATTTATGGCTAACCTGAAGTTCAGGCCCTAATCACAGAATAGGGCCTGACGCAAAACCTATCTAATCTGTGGGATTCTCGTCCACCTGGTGGACGGGAAATCTGATTGGTTGATCAGCATCATGAAGGATAGCCTGCGTGCAGGCCCAAGGGAACTGATAGTGGGCCTGCAACCATCGCCCGGTATTTTGTAAAACGCCCCTTTTTATAACACGCCCCATTCGCGCGTCAATTGTCAAAAAAGAACCAATGACAGCACCCAAATATTAACAAACAAACTCGCATTAAAATGTTGCGGGGTTTTCTCTGCTTATTCAGAACACTAATAAACAATGTGTAAATGGCTGCGTTGACTCCAAAAAAGCAAGCAACGCAGTCAGTAATTGCCAAATTTGCAAGTGCTCATTACTCCGGGTACTGTAAGTACCGGAGTATTAAAATGTCAGATCTTTTTTCTTAGGCGACACAAGTGTGCACTTCCACAGGTGCACCGTACGCAACGCACGCAACGCACTACAAAAATACGAAATATCTAAAAATAGCCGCCATTCGTAGTATTAAAGGTCGGAGAGAGCATTGTGTTTACAATATATTTAGTTCTATTTACAGTAAATATTATCAAATGGAGGGGTTCTCATACACTCGTTTTTATACAGTGACCACAGTTCATGTAAATACAGATCGAAATTCGAGACTTTCTCGCGTGTTTAGTAGCGGGTGCCGTTATTGCAAAGCAAGTTCTGATTAACAAATGGCTTGGTTCGTTACTGACGTTGTTAGCCCGGCATTTTTTAATTTTGTCAACACTGTACGTACTTAAATTGTGTTAATACTCGTCACTCGTGTTCTTTAAGTTTCCTTTTGTGCCTCGTGGCCAAAATTGAAGTACAAACAACGCACAAATCTATTCGACATATGACATATCTGAAAGTCTTCGATTCGCGAGGCAATTTATATCGCAAACCACAACAATATTGGCAATATTGTCTACAACGCTTGAATTAGACAAAAGCGCATATAAAATGTATATAACTATAGATTACTTTACCCAACACTATTACGTCTATTACACAGTTTAATGTTTTATTTATAGAGTATTAAAAATCGGTCTCGACAGCTGCACTGTCTTGGTCTTAAAGTAAAATCATTACTAAGATGCTTAAAACAATCTAAACGTTTGATAATAACAAACTTACAGAAGCCATACAAATTAAAACAATCAATCTGTATAAACAAAATATCAACATAACTTAATTATGAGTTATGGTGCTAGTTATGAACTTACTGCCATGCACTGAAAAAGTGTTGACAATTAACTATATGACACGACTAACAATATATTACTTTTTAAATAATTTTCTTTGCGTGTTTGATAAATGTGGTTTGTTTACGTTAGCTATTTTTAGTAATTCAGTTTCAGGAGTTCTTCTCGAGGGTCGAGGGTAGGAAGCGAAGGTCGAAAAATCATATATAAAAAGTCGAGGGTCATATCAAAAAGTCGAGGGTCATATATAAAAAGTCCGAGGTCGTATTTCTAAAATATTTTATGGTTTTTATTGTCGAGGGTAGAAATTTGCGGGCATTCCCTACAGATAAATTTGCAAGTGGGGCAAGCACAATAGCGAAAACAATACTTTGAAGATGGCGTCGCGAACCCGGAAAAGGCGTATGGCAATGGCAAGGTGTAAACAAGTCCTGATTACTCTGATTCAATAGACCATATAGTGAATAGACAATACAATAATTTGCGACATGCATTCCGAGATAATGCACCACGCCGTTTGAAACTATCTCGACTGTAGCTTTTGTCGGCATGTCTATTTTTATGTAGGCCTAGTAATATTTTGTCATATAAAAAGTAATCGCATATAAAAAAATAATAATTGCATATAAAAATAAGAGCTAAAAATTAAGAGTAAAGTAAGTGAACACGAGCTTAAATTATTATTTTGTTAAATTATTAAAATGTACCCTCAAGCTTTTCACCCTCGAATTTCTACCCTCGACAATAAAAAAAACATAAAATATTTGTAAAATACGGCCTCCGACTTATTATGTACGACTCGTTAAAACACTCCTACGCATGTTTTAAATATAACTTTTAATAAAGAACTAGATAGCTTTTATTAGGGGCGGACTATTAGAAATCCCGGGAGGGGGGGTATAAAATTTTTGCGGCACGAATTTTTTTTTTAGTCTCATGTCTCTGCAGGAATTTTTTTTAATGCATTTATCCTCTGCACGAATTTTTTTCAAGACTACTTGTACTTTGCTGTTTGCTTGCACGAATTTTTTTTCTCTGACGTAATGGCTGCACGAATTTTTTTCCAGGCTATATTCACCAAGCCAAAAACTATAATATTACATTGTGGAACAAATGACATGGAGAAATCGGAAGAAAATTCTAAAATTTATTCGGACATGTTAAATGTTGTAGACACAATCACAAAGAAATACCCAGAGTGCAAAATTATCTTGTCCTCAATTCTCCCAAGAATGGATGATCACCATAATCGTATAAATGAAATCAATAAGAAAATCAAAGAGGAATGTTCAAAGAAACCCAACGTCTACTTTGTCGCCCATAATGATATTTTTCCATCCTACCACCACTTGTATGACAAGAAACATTTAAATGAAATAGGCGTTAGAGTTTTTGCCAAGAATCTTAAGACCGCCTACTTCTATGCAAAAAATGGCACAACAAGAGCATCTAAAACAAGACAAACACATGCACGAGAATCAAACCAAGGGCACATGTTAACACCATCAAATCACGAACTAAATATCCATTTCCGTCCTCATGAACATAAAACTCATTCAAAGGGTCTATCTTCCCCTGGTTTTACACCTCCTACTGGATTTATACCTCCCCCTGCTTTTATACCTCCCCCTAACCATATGCAACCCCACAGTTCCACATCTCCCCCAAGAAATATCCCTCCTGGCTTTATTCCTCATCCTGTGCTCTTTCCTCCACCTATCTTCCAACACCCTGGCCACTTACCCCCTAGTTCCATACCTCCTCCTGGCCCCATACCTCCCCCTGGCTGTATACCTCCTACCTTCCCACCTTATACATTGAAATCCCAACACAAGTTACCTTCTACACCAAGCAATATACCTTATTCAAACCAGAAACCCTCCCCGAATACTCTACCACACCCAGTTCCGAAGAAAGCAACACCAGAAAGATTAACCAATGACCATTCCAAAATACCATCGCACTTCATTGAACTAATTAAACTACTTCATGGGTATGTGTGCTAAAACCTAGTAATGTATATATGTATATATTAGCTTAATTTCTTCAATTTGCACATTAGAATTAGGATTAACCAAAAATTCACCTCTTAAGCACTCCTTAAAATCACAATTATTTCATTCTTTCTTTGTCAGTAAAAATGCGGTCAAATATTTCCATAAGTATGTGGAACATCAATGGCCTTCACAGTAAGGTACTTGGTGATAAATCAAAAAACGAAGATTTTATTAATCAAATAAAAACAAATGATTTTATATTTTTAACTGAAACCTGGTCCAATACTACTATATATGTCCCTGGTTTCAAGGCAATATCCAATGTTATACCTCCAAAATTAAATCATAGTGGTCGCTTATCTGGAGGCATAACTTTGTTATTTAATGCAAAATTTGAAGCATATGTTACAGTTTTGAAAAATTCCAAACACTTTCTCTGGTGTAAAATCTCCAAAGAAATACTAAAATCAGAAAATGATTTTTATTTATGTGGAATATACATACCACCAGAAACATCAAAATACTTTGATTCCGAAACATTTGATAAATTAGAAGAAGAAATTATCACATTCTCTGGGAAAGGAGATGTGATACTGATTGGCGACTTTAATGCAAGAACAGGTAAACTTGAGGACTTTATTTCAACAGACGGAAATAAACATATACAAAACCTTGTCCAAGACGATTCATACCAAACCAAAAGAGAAAATTTTGATAATACAGTAAATAGTCATGGAAAACATCTTCTTGAAATATGTAAAAATTGTGATCTCCGAATTCTTAATGGTAGAACCAAAGGCGACTCCCTGGGTAAATCCACTTTTCATAGTAAGAATGGTATTAGTACCATAGACTATGTCGTATGTGATATAAATTTACTTAAGTACATTAAATTTCTTGTTGTTAAACCCCCAAATTACTTCTCAGATCATAGCCAAATTACCTTTTGGATAGACATGAAGGATAACGCTGATAAAATCCTTCAAGACACACCTAACAGCAATTTTTCAAAAAAACTACCACCCCAATTTATCTGGGAAAATATTTCTGATAGAACCTTTACTGAAAGTCTTAGATTGCCTGATATACAAATGAAATTTCAAAATTTTCTAAATAACAATTACCCTACAAATAATGCAGGAGTTAATGACTGTGTAAATGAATTTCAAGACATTCTACTAGATGCAGGAAACAAAAGCCTTAAAATTAAGAAAGTTAGGAAAAGATACAAAATTAAAAATATAACTAACAAAAAATGGTTTGACAAAGAATGTCGAATAAAAAGACATGCCGTGAGAAAACTGGCTAACCAAAAACATAGAGATCCAATAAACATAAACTTTAGAAATAGATATCATCATGAATTAAAAATCTACAAAAATACTTTAAAACTCAAAAAAGAAGAATTCCACAAACAAAAAATTATTGAACTTGAAAAAACAGCTGAAAATGATCCAAACTCTTTTTGGAAAGTACTTAAAACTATGGATGATGAAATGCCAAACAATGCAACTTCAAATACAATCTCTGAAGAGCAATGGTTATCTCACTTCCAAACATTGCATTCAAAACATAGTCTTAATGAGTCGCAACACAATGTCACAAAAACATTGAATATTGAAGAATTGAACAAAAACCAATATGCAAACTTAGATCATCCTATTTCAGATTTAGAAATCAGAAATGCTGCAAAAAAACTGAAGAAAAATAAATCTGCCTACTCTGATCGCATAAAAAATGAAATGATTAAATGTAGTACTCATATCTTGCTTCAAGGATTCATAAAACTATTTAATCTTATACTTGAAGCGGGAAACTTTCCTAGTCAGTGGTGTGAAGGTTTAATAACTCCAATTTTCAAATCAGACGATCGTCTTAACTGCAATAATTATCGAGGTATATGTATTACAAGTTGTCTTGGTAAATTTTTCTGTTTAATACTCAACGAAAGACTTCATACTTTTACCAAAGAAAATGACACTCTTCATCCTTCACAAATTGGGTTCTTACCTAATCATAGAACAGCCGATCATATACTAACCCTAAAATCTTTAATAGATAAGTATGTAAATCAAACAACTAACGGGAAAATATATGCATGCTTTGTTGATTTCATAAAAGCTTTCGACTCTGTTTGGCATGATGGAATGCTTTTAAAACTTCTGCGTAACAAAATTGGGGGGAAATTCTACAATTTGATTAAAAATCTTTACTCCAACTCCCAGTGTGCCGTTAAGCAATTGCAACATAGAACACCTTTCTTTCCATACTCCAGAGGCGTTCGACAAGGATGTATTTTAAGCCCACTACTATTTAATATTTATCTAAACGATTTGCCCCAATTATTCAATAATTTAGCCTCTGACCCACATGCATGCTTCCTAACACAACCAAACTGAACTGCTTATTATATGCAGATGATCTTATCTTACTATCAAGATCAAAACAAGGCCTTCAAAACTGTTTAAATCAGCTAAACAGCTGGTGTGAACAATGGTTAATGGAAATAAACTTGAAAAAAACAAAAATAATGATTTTTCAAAAATCAACTAAAAAACAGCAAATACCAGTCTTTTCTATAGGAAACAGAATTTTACAAATAACACAAGAATACACCTACCTAGGACTAAAACTTACACCTACTGGAAAATTTACTTTAGCAATGAAAACTATAGCTGACAAAGCAATACAAGCTCTGTTTGCTATAAAGAAAAAAGTTGACTTTTCCAATTTAAAACCAAAACTAGCAATTAAAATTTTTGAAAGCATAATATCACCCATTCTTCTATATAATTCCGAAATATGGGGAGCATTCACTTGTATCAATAAAGATTTCCATAAATGGAACCAAACTCCAATAGAGAAAACCCATTTAAAATTTTGCAAACTCTACCTAGGTATTAATAAAAAGGCAACTAACGTTGCATGTAGAGGAGAATTAGGCAAATTCCCCCTATTGATAAATATTCATAAAAGAATAATTAAATATATTATACATATCAACACACTTCCAGATTCTGTCATTGTGAAACATGCATTTCTACTATCCAAAAATCTATATTTGAATAATCAACAAAGTTTTTATCTAAATGTAATGAAAATGCTTAAATCCTATGACCCATCCTTTGAATTGAATGAATTAGAACCCATCACACAAGATCATTTAACCAGATATATTAATAATATCAAAAATAAATACACAACATTTTGGAAACACACACTGATTAATTCCTCTAAATTATCTTTCCTATCCTTAGTTCTATAAAGAACCCGTCACATAGAAGATTACTAAGTAAATTTCGAACCAGTTCCCATAAACTACACATTGAATCCGGACGATACAACAAAACTCCCCGTGAACAACGTTTATGCGAGTACTGCGACACCAATGAAATAGAAGATGAATATCATTTCACACTTTCATGTAAATATTATGAACAACAAAGAAATGATTTAACAAATACTCTACAAAATGACTTTAATGTACCGATAAATTTCCAAACAACTGATGACTTACTAAACATATTGTCATCGAATAATCCCGATTTGCTCAACATTTTCTCAAAATTTCTTTTCGGTTGTTTTAAGAAACGTGATGAATGCCTTGAAACTAGGTTACATTCGAAGTAGTTAACTTTCTTAAAATTTGATATTTATATATGATAATTATTATTTCATAATTCAAATCTTTGATATTGCAAATAAATAGTCAAAGATCCTACAACATTTGTTATTTTGTAAAGTAAAGTAAAATATATATAAAACTTATTAATATTGTTAATCACATTTTATGTAATATATTATTGAAAACTTTAGCAATACCTTGTAAATAGGTCATGCGAATAAAGTAATAAAAATAGCAAATAGCATTTTTCTTTGCACAAATTTTTTTGGGGGAATTTTCACACCCCCCCCCCCTCCCGGGATTTCTAATGGTCCGCCCCTTAGAGATAATCAGTGTCACAATGTCCTTTTATTTTTATGTTATAAAATATTATGATCATTGCATATGTTTTTAGTCACCTGGTGTTCTCCCACTTTTCCAACTTTAATATGCTAAATATCATGCATTAAAGATACCTTTATTGCCGTATATAAGCATACGTTAAAGTAGCTTTGCGCTTAGTCAAGGCCCTGTACCCGGAGTGAACGCCTGAGTAGGCGTCTTGTTTTCAACTAAAATCGGAACAGGTAAATTAGGACGAATTTCAACAGAAAACTAGTCTCAAACTTCAAATCATGAGGGAAGTCGTGCGACCACATTAGGATTTATATTATGTGTGTTTCGCTGTCGCCATTGGCATTGTTATAAATAAATTGTCTCACTTATCAGATCATGTGTGCAATTCTTGTTGGCGGCGGAAAGTACAACTGATTTATTTCATTTGGTAAAGAACTCTACAAAAGAAGAGAGCGTTCCGAGTCCAGATCGTTTCGTTTCAAACGGCAATTTAATACCGCCTTCTGTTTCGCTCTCTCAGCGAAGCCTTGTAAATCGCAAAGTGTTTCGAATAGGCTTACAGTCCTTACATGCAACTGCATCTCAACATCAACCAAAAGATAATTTTCTTGAGGAAGTGAGAACACATAACGTATCAACTGAAGTCTGTTTGAAATTAATGAAACTCAAGTAAAGGTTACTATAGTTTACCCCAGTCATAATTTGCTATACCAACACCTCACGACAAGCAATCCCCATTGGCATAACGGCAAAAACATGTCTTCCTTCAAGTAAACAATAAACAGTCTGTTCTTGTTCCATTTGTAATCGAAAAAAGTGATCAATTTTCAAATTTTAAGCTTATCGAGAGCCTTTGTCTATGTCTTTGTGATGAATCACTGTTCCCTGGGGCTTGCACGCGGGCTAGGTTAATTAATTACCGATCGCCTCAGCTAGCCAATGGGAATTTAGCCGGCGGTTCGGCCGGTGAAAATCGAAAACATGGGGTGATGGTTGCAGGCCCACTATCAGTTCCCTTGGGCCTGCACGCAGGCTACATGAAGGATTTTGATTGGTTGCAAGTTCACATAAACAACAGTTTTAAAAATAGCTCGGTCAAGGCGAGAATTAATATACAGGTCAAACTCACGCAACAAATTCCATTATCGATTTCTTCGAATTTCTTTTCTTTTATGCTTTATGGCAGAAAATAAATCAAACAAACAGTATTTTGAAAGGGCTTCATCAAAATCTTTGACGAATTTTGGACACACACGACGCTGAAAGAACAGCCAAACTAGTCGTGTATTCGAAAGCTTGTTGTTGACAGCCAAGGTGTTCTGCCAACTTGCTTTGCCGGCAAAACTCTTATTTTTAATATCAGGTCCTACCGGCGTTGTTTTCTGAGCTACATCGCCTTCTTGGTGCTACGATTGACAATTTAATTGTTGCTGTTGTTAGCCCGTTAGTCGTTAGAGTACTGATCCGCGTCCAGCAAGTTGAGACCTTGAGAAAGCTAGCTTGGCAGTCGAGCCGTGCACAGAACTGACTAATTAAATCTTTGTTTGCTGTTCGCCTGTTTGGTTAAATAGAGAAACTGACTCTTAATTATATAAAAGTACCTTGAATTTTTAAGTTTAATTAAAAAGCAAAATGCTCTGCGAACATGTTCATGAGAATATAATTTTTTTGTGTAACGAAATCTACAACACTTGTCAATCATATTGCATGTGTGTCTAAAAATAACATGTGGGCGTCCCACGGTCGAGACAAGTTTTGTGTCAGGCCCTATTTCAAATTAGGGCCTGAACTTCAGGTTAGTTTATGGCAGGCATCTCACCAAACTTTATCCGACCACCCGATTCGTCGGGTGAGATGCCTGCGGAGGAGGCTAATGTGAACGATTTGACTGATAAGTTACGATTACGAATGTTCTGATTATATGTATACCCTCATCTGAACATTCATAACTTATCCACTCGTTCACATCCATCAGAAGAAATTCGTACCTAAAATCACAGCAAAAATTGCAAGTGTAAACGAGCCTTTAAGATGATGAAAATTAAGGGTTAAATGTCTTTCAAGGCCAGAATGGTTTTTGAATGTCTTTCACAATCTCCGCATGTGTCACCAATGACAAGTTATTAATAATTTCATTAATTACACAGTATAGACATATTTGTGGCTATTGAACCAACAAATAACTGAGTTATCTGCTGGCAAGCAGGTACGTATACTGTAACTCAGATATCTGTAGGTTAAGCCAGTGATGTGCAAGAAGTAGCTAGAAAAATTATTATTTCAGCGTTCCGAAAAATGTTGACCAATTCGTTTCCTAACTTGAAGGAAGACCTCTGAACAATTCCTTAAAATTTTGAAACTTTCTTTAAAAAGTTCCTAACTTCCTGTTTCATTGACCAATCAAATTTTATATTTTATTTTTGAGCAATCTGATTGGTCAATGAAACAGGAAGTTAGGAACTTTTTAAATACTTATCACATTGTTGAGGAGTTATTGAGAGGAACTCCTCGAAGTTAGGAAATGACCTGGTCAACATTTTTCGGAACGCTTCTATTGGCACGACTGTAATATATCTATATTTGACAGTATACCAACACATTTATATATTATATATTATATAGGCATATCATATTCTCACTATGATGCTAAAATGTTTAAATTGAGAAAAGTAAAATTTAAATAACAATCTGTCACGCATTTCTGCACAAAAATGTATGGTCAGAATCGCACGTCATGTACTTATGTGACGTCACTTGTACTAGCTAGCATTCCATGGATATTAAATTTATTTTTGTGATAACCTTGCACTCAAAGAGCGTGCCTCGTATTATTATACTATAAGAATACCACAGTCAGTACTCATTTCCAACCACCTTTTGTCATTGTTGGAAGATGGAACAGGTGTTAATTAAACAGCTACATAACTAACCTCCAGAGAGCCTGCTCGCAGGCTAAACCCTACCCCTATTCCACCCCTAACCATAGAGATTATAAATAACACTAGAGGAGGCATTCTAATCTTAATTCAGTTAAAAAAAGGGAACGCAGCTATTGGGGGGCGAATTCAAGTCGCGGATGTGTATTGACGTTCCCATTAGTGACGAGTTTCAAATCAACCAATGAGAGCACATTTTATATCCGGGACTTGAATTTGCCCCCCATTAGCTGCGTTCCCAATTTTTAACCTCGATGCCTCCTCTAGTGTTATTTATAATCTCTATGCCCCAACTATAACCTTAACCAAATTAATTAAAAAAATTCAAAAAGAAACAACTTTAGAAATTGATCAAATGATGTAACGTCTGTTGGAAATAAGTGAAAACCAAAATGTATTTTGTTTGTCTGCTAAGCTTTCTTGCAGGCCTGTTTATGTATAATACATTTTATTCTGAATTTCTCAAATATTATACCGCCAGCAGTCTTTATATACCCATTTTTGAGGGCGATCATGTTATTTTTGAGGGCGATACTGTAAAATTATTTTATTTATACCGCAACAGAATTGCACATTTCCAAATTTCTGATGAGCAATATTATTCGGAGTTAGTGCTCTTTAATATTTTTGCTCTCGTATGGGGCATTTATCCGGGGAGATGCTCAAAGTGCAACATATGCTGTGCTACTTTCATGTTTAATTTTAATTTAGTATACATTTATCAAGTTGAGGAGTCTGGAATTGTTCAGGGGTTCAATTTTCAGACTGGAATTCTTCAGGGGTTTATAAAAATCTCGATTCTTTAGGGGGGTTACTAAAGGGAGGTCCTCAACCGAGGGGGGGGGGTACGCATATTAAATGCAAATCTAAATTATTTAGATCACAGTTAATAGAAAATTAGATCGAGCCATGATATCCATCTTCTCGAGTGATAATTGTATTGGCCATTTGTTCTCTATAAAGCAGCCTGTTTTCCTCTACGACATTTTGCAACAGCAAAACATATTGGTCTAGTAGGGAAACGCCGGTAGTTATATCGAAATTTCAGCTAACAAATATCGAACTGTGACAATGTGACAGTTAAAGCCAGACGTTTAATTTAAATTAACGACAGAAAGGACTTCGAACTATTGTTCACAGTAGGAATATTTCTTTGTGTCAAATTTCTTCTGTACACTAGGGAGATCACTCGCGTACAAATCAAATTCCACTTCATCCAAAATGCGGCGAGCAAAGTAAAAATTGGGCTTGTTAACGTCTACTGAGTACTAATTCGCAAATTGAGTGCGTCTATATTTCTTCTATAATCGCAAACGGCTTATATATTTACACCGTCAGTTGATGGAACAGACACATGGTGTCAAGGTTACACAGCCTTCAGGGGACAGTCACCCGACCGGGTACAATTTAAAATAGCGCGCGGGAAGATCGCATTCAAATTACATTACTACACAGGGCCGTAGGAAGCTCTTTTCGATTGGGGGGGGGGGCTGAAAGCGAGGGCCGAAGGCCCGAGGAAATTTTTAAATTTAGAGTCTCTAAAATGCCATTTCCTGGACTTTGGGGGAAGATTTAACAGAATTCTGATAGTCAGAAAACAGCGTTTTAGTATGTCGAAATTTACAGGAAAGTATGGGCCAGACTGTAGTATTATAAATGCGCGGCGGGAATTTTCGTCGTAAATGGCAGTTGCGCGGAAATGAAGGCAGAACATTTGAGAAAATTTCGAAAATCTGGAGTCTCTAGATGGTCTGAAATGGCATTTTCAGAGTTTTCTTTCGCAAGACCCAACACGCGAAAGACAAAATAAATCATTAGTTCATCAAAAATGTGCAGATTTTGTGGGATTTTCTTGAAAATGCGCGACAGAAATTCAGCTAAAATTTCTACGCGAGGAACGATCTGGAGTATGAGTAATATCTTCATTCTTTGCAGTTTGTCACAGATTAAATGATAAAGTTTGCATGATTTTGAAAAAAGAATGATTATTAGCAAATTATTGGGGGGGGGGGCTGCAGCCCCCCCAGCCCCCCCGGTTGCTACGGCCCTGCTACATGCCCAGATAACGGAGAAATTTAAGCATGAAAGTTGCAGTTGTAATTTGCGTTTGCGTAAAAGTAGGCCGTACGGCAATTGTCATATCTTAACGGCAATTTTAGGCATGATTAAATCGATAACTGCATTGAAAAGCCCTTGAAAAATAGCACATTGCATTGGTATAAAATTACATTACTACATACCCAGATAACAGAGATTATTATATACATGACAAAATTACTGCAATCTGATTGGTTAAGAGGAGTGCAATTATTTCATTAATTGCACTCTCCAAGAGTGCAATTAATGATTTTCGTGATGGCTGGGGGAGCGGGAAATCAAAATAAGAAAATCCAATATGGCGGCGAAATTTAGATAAGTATTTCTAACAAATGTTGACGAATTTAACTGAATTTTGGCACAAGAATGAGTTTAAGAAACATTGTATGGCAAAAAGAGCCTGTGGAAAATACCAGAAAACAGTCTTAAGAAATAATCTTGGCGGGATGCAGCGAAACGTGACTATGTAAGGTTGAAATACAATTTATAAAGATTTTCTTAGTCTAAAATATGTTGTTTGAGTTTGAATCTTGTGTTCTAGTTTAAGTTATGTGCCTTTATGAGTTTATAATCATTTTCCAAGTTTGTTTTTACCAAATTGCTTACAACAGAATTAAAAACTCTTGACAAAATGCAGTTGATATATAAAGAAAGCGATTTTGTCATGCATATAATAAATAAATAATCACACGGGAAGGAGTGCAATTAATGATTAACACTACTCGTGATATTTGAAAAATGTGCCAAATTGCACTCGCCTCGGCGGCTCGTGCAATTTTGGCACATTTTTCAAATATCACTCGTAGTGTTAATCATTAATTGCACTCCTTCCCGTGTGATTACCTATACTAACAGGCAATTTTTATTAGAATGTTAGGGTTTGTAATCCAAGTGAGAATATATACATTTTAAGACCTAACCAGGAACGACTGCGAAGAATGCAGCACAAGGTCCTCTGGTAGGAATTGAACATACGGCCCATGATGGTTAATTTGCTTTGCATGTAAAATCTTAGTTTATTTTGAAAAATTGCTTTTTCACATTGTTTTAATTGTCTGCATTGGTTAAAGGAAAGGCATAAAATCATAATCATAATAGTCTTTGAATTGAAGTCAAAATACGAAATTCAGGCACGCTCCTTGCAGCTTCGTGTCCGACCGCGCAGACAACGACAGTTGAAAGAGGAGTGGGTTTGACGTCCAAAAACTGTCCAATTTCCGCCATCTTAGCTTTGGCTACACTTCTTATAGTCAAAGTATCGTTCCAGACATGCATATTTATGGAGCATACTGTATAAATCACTTGAGCAAGCGGCTTACCGTAGAACTTCAGACTTTCTCTTGAAACATATTTTTAAAGTTTTTTTCCCATCATTGAGAAACGTATCAAAAATGAAAACTCAACCAAATTGTATACGCGTTAGTTTTGACAGCATGTTATGTAACATACAAAAATGTCTCCCTTTAAATAAACTTGTGACCGCACAATAAATATTTATAGACGGTAGCCATTTACTGCAAAATCGATATTATTTTGATACTTTTACGCAAGGCGGTATATGAAATTTTAAAGAATCTAAGAAACCTTCGTGGCTTGTATATCCTCACAAACAAATTTTTAAACTTTAATAAAATCCTCACTATTACGTATTTTAATTCCTTTCCAAACCTCAAAGTTTCAACTGCATCAACTACTTATGGACCGCTTTACTCCTTTTGGAGCGCTTTGCTTCTTTTTGAAATCAAACACACCTCAAAATTGTTACTCGCTTTACAAAATAGCAACCGCGATGATTCACCTGTTACATACGTCTATAGCATTCATTACCCTTATAATTCGTCCGTGCACGTATAGTACATAATCAGTGTCCTGTTTGGTTCAATTGAGTTTCACCACCGGGGCCGTTTAAGATTCTTCAAAATTAGAACTATCTCGAACACAGATCGAGCGCTCAGCATTCTCTTAGAGGAACAAATTTATCTCGTAAAGAAATAACATAGATAAACTTTTTTCTAAATGATTTTTAACTGTAGGCCTTCTTCGCAATTTTGGCGATATGTGTGCCAAGAGTGTACAATCCGGTCGGATGAAGTTCGGAACTCGGGGGATGTGCTCGAGTTTGCATTCAGATTTCAAAAATACCGGTGATTTGTTGGCGCCGGTATAGACTATAGTTTCCATATTAAATTCTTTAAAATGTAAATAATCAGAAATTGCTCTATAATCAATAACAGCTTTGAGATGCATTTTCGAACTGCTATCGGAAATCTCCGAATGGAAACGCTACTCTTGGTAAAGATCTGATCACATGACGGATGTTTCAACCTTTCTATCAATTTATCTATTATTAATTAATATTAATATTCAGATGTTGATCAAACCATGCGTAAATCACTATTTTAGTCTCACTTTTCTTCGAAAAAAAAACACTAAAGAAATACGTAGACATGATTCTACCTTGTCCAAAATCTAAAGTAACAATAAAATTAAAATTTTATTACAGTAATTTGAAAAATGCCGTGGAAACTGCCAAAATTGCCGTAGACAGCTGTTACGTTCTACGGTAATTTTTAACGTCATTGCCGTCGATTGATTTCAGGGAAATTCGAGGCCTGGTGGGGTTTGCATGTATGTTAGAGGGTCTACTCCTGTCACTATTCTAACCGAATACGACGTAGAGGATGTGGAAATATTGTTGTGTAAACTAAGACCTAGCCAACTCCCTCGAGGTTTTTTCATCTTATGGTTGCAACAGTTTATCATCCCCCTACTGCTGACGACAACGTATTAATTAACCACATAACTGATATACCCTTTCGAAAATAGAAAGCACTATGCCCCACATGCTGCGATTATAATAGCTGGTGATTTTAACCGCCTTAACATTAACCAAATTACAAATCAATTCCGTCTGAAACAACTGGTTAAATTTCCTACTAGAGGTGAGCGTACTTTGGACTTAATTCTGATTAATTTAGCTAAATTTTACCAAAACCCTGAGAAAAAAACCACCCTTCGGCTTATCAGACTATTTTACCGTTACTATTTGTCCAAACTTACGGCCAAGTTCCTCCAATACGAAGAAATTAATACCAGTGAGCAAAAGGAACAAGAGCTCATTTGAAGCCTTAGGAAGATTTTTGAGCAATATGGATTGGTCCGTACTTAACTCTTTGCCTACCATCGAAGAACAGTTAAATTATTTTAACGACACACTTATGATTGGTTTAAATTCAATGATGCCCCCCAAAATTGTTAAATTGCATCAAAATGACACCCCTTGGATGACCATGTATCTTAAGGACTTAATTTACCATCGTCAGAAAGCCTTGAAAGAAAACAACATCTTGCTTTTCAGATTTTATCGTAATAAAGTCAACCGCGAAAGAAAAGTTATCAAATCGATATTTTACAAAAGCAAGATTGAAAATCTAAAACACGTAGACCCGTTGAAATGGTGGTCGATCTGCAAAAAGATCTGTAGTATGTCAAAACCAAATACCGGTATCGTTAATAAACTACTGGAAATGGAATCGCCGTCTACCAATTCTAAAATTCAACTGGCCAATGATATAAATTCGACTTTTCTGAACCCTTATCAAAGTTACCCGAATATATCCCCTAGTACAGCCTTGACCTAGGCCTTCTATTTTCATTATTTTTTTAATATTCAGCGCTTTTTCACATGAAAACACTGGGACTAGATGATTTGGGGGCGGAGGTTGGATGAAAGCGAAAAAATAGAAGGTCTAGTAGATTTCCCAATCCGAGTGCCAAAAACTGCCCTGAATTTGCCCTACTTGGATATGCCCAATTATTGCGTTCTCAAACGGAATTATTTGCAACTTAACAGCGAATTTAAACCGATACAGGTAAAATAAACTCATTTATAATATAAACTTACTATTTTTATTTGTATACACGCATGTAAAATCGGGTTTTTTATCATAAAGTTTGAAGCAACACTATTATTATGTTGACAAAGTGTAGCGAAAGCTCAAAATGAGTCAAAATATATACCAAAAGTAGAATCTTTCATGAAATATTGTCTTATACTATAATATATATATTTTCTCAATTTTGGCAAGAAGCAGCCTTGTGTTTGTAAAACATACAAACACATATATAATTTAGATAGGAGTCTGTCCATTTCATGCGTGCATTCAGTAACATTGCTTTATTTTATCTGAGACTAATATAATATAAGTTCGCAATACAGAATGATAAAAGAACATAAAGTAAACTAGTGCCCAGGTTCTTATACGTCTAATGTATCTAACAATCAGCATGCTCTATGATTGTTAAATAGAACGGATACATATATTATTAGCCCACACAGGGTATAAAACGTACATTGTTTACAATGGTATATCCATAATACTTGAACAATAACGTCAAAATCGTCATTCCGAATTCGCAAATATAGTTATTCAAAGCAAAACAGTAGATTGTTTTGCGAATAAAAGAACTATTTCGAGTATATAAAATCAGTGTACAAAATTGTTGCAACTTTAAAGGCCTTAAAAATGTTTATTAAAAAAACTCATTAATAATTCATGAAGAAAACACAAAAGAAATCATAGGCGTGAAGGAGTCTGTATATGTGATACAGTTTCATGTTGATTTACATAAACTTTAACTTTGATTTTCTCGGCTTAGGCAACGTTTATTTTTAAAATTACTTCGCCAATGAACTCATAAGATGAGTCGTTTCATAAGTTTCGTTGTATATCCGATACAACACGGACGCGAATGTTGTAAATAGTACATAATAGGTTAGTTTAGTCATAAAATGTTTTTATAGTTAATGTAATAACTACTGGACAGTATAAATTGCTTTAGTTTCTGATCAATTTCGGATCACAAAGTTATGGGGCTAATTTGAGAACTTGTGAAATCTACTAGGCTTTTACGAGGCAAATGACCATTGAGATAGTTACCAAATGCTAGCCGGAAATTGACCAAACCTGCCAAAGATACTTGCCAAAGCCAGCCGAGTAAAGGCCTAGGTCTAGGCTGCCCCTAGTAGTAAAATTGAAGTGACTAACCATCGGATTCCTAAAGTTTCCACCAAATCTGTTGAGTGAAAACTAAGAACAATCATAGAATCTAAAGCACCCGGTTCAGATGGGTTTCCCAACTGGTTTCTAAAAACCTTTAGCCATCTTCTTGCTGAAGCAGTATGTTATCTAATTAATTCGTCTTTCCAAAAACAAGTTCTACCTACTATATGGAAAAAGGCCAGTGTCATCCCTTTACCAAAAAATCAGACCATCGAAGAATTTAATAAAGATCTATGGCCGATTTCTCTAACGCCTACTTTATCGAAAATCGCTGAAGAGTATGTTGTACAAGAACATGTAAAACCTGCCGTTTTGAAGTATACAAGACCAGTCTGATCAATATGGTCGTTTCCCTTTTCATCTAATAAACATGCCCTAATATACCTGACCCACGATTGGCTTGCATGTACAGTGCTGACAATATGGGTTCAGAAATGAGAGTAATATTAACGGTTACAAAAAAGCGTTCGATCTAATAGATCACAATTTGCTGATGTGTAAATTGAAAAGCTATGAAATCAATCCCTATATTTTAAATTGGATTCACGATTTTTTGAGTGACCGCAAGCAAAGAGTTAAATTAGAGAATGATATCTTCTCAAGTTGGGACGAGGTATCAGCAGGCGTTCCTAAAGGCTCCAAATTAGGACCATGTTTATGAGGACCAAATTAGGACCATGGAAATGCAATCTTCGTTGATGGATAATCATCAGCAAAGCACCGCGCGTGTTACAGTGGACGAAATATCAAAATGGTCAATTCAGAATAAATTTCAAATCCAACCAATTAAATGCAAAGAAATGCGAATATCCTTTAAACAAGCTCCCTCCACATTTGATGATTTACATATAAATGGCTCCACTATTGAAATTGTTGATTCTTTTCAACTTCTGGGTTTGACCATTCAAAACAACCTTAAGTGGGACAAACACGTTGAAAAAATTTGCCAAAGGGCATCAAAGCGTCTGTATTTTTTATCTCAGTTGAAAGTGCAAAAGTTCAAACTAAAGAACTAGTGGAAGGCTATGTTACGTGTATTTGTCCCGTCCTGACTTATGCTTGTGAAGTTTTTAACTTTAACTTACAAGAAAAATTAAAATCATCATTGGAACGCATTCAAAAAAAGAGCAAAGAGGATTATTCATGGCTATGATAACTCTACGATGTTGCATGAAATTATCGAGCTTGGAAAGACTGCCGGGCCTATCGGGACATTCTCTGCGATGATCTTTTATTAAAGGTCTCCCGTAATCCAGACGACAAATTGCATAATCGTTTACCCTTTAATACGAACAGAAACTTACCTTTAAGAAACATTAGGAAATTTTCCGTCCCCAAGTGTAATACGGACCGTTTTAAAAATTCCTTTATTAACATTACAGCTAGTCGTTACAATGAGTTTTATTGTAAATAATTATATAGTTTTATGATAATCTTCTAAATTACCTGTTGTAAACATCAGTAGTTGAGCCCTCCATGTCTCGAACCGATTCCTTGGACGTCTTGTGTGGTGTACACAGTTGTGTAGTGTGCACACATAAAAACATGAATGAATCAACCGAACTAGCTACCATTAATAAGCTGGGACCAGGGCGGCGGTTATGCATGCCAGGCTGCGAAGTTACTGAATTGAATAAATCTTGAATCTTGAAATTCATGTAAACTAATGTGAACTAATCCGAGACCACCTCACGACTCTCGAGGTGGTCTAGTTTAGACTTTATGTCTATCTCGATTCAATCTCAGCTTGTTTTTGTTGTCCACAATTTGTCCCATACGGCTCTGAACTGGTTTTGGGTCGATCTAAATCGCTAGTGCGAACGGCGCCATATCACATGATTTCACCAGATACAGTCTATAATTTAAATTGTTAATTTTCTCTCCCTTACAGATCGTCCGTCAGAACGCACAACGTAAATGCGACTGCCATTCTCACTTGAGAGGATGCAGGCACAAAATCTGTAGACGGGTTGTACCATCGCTAGAGAAAGTCGGAGACGAGATTTGGAAACTCTACCTGGACCCAATACGTTCACATTGGAATAAAACTAACAGACGACTTTATAAGAAAGTGAGAATCTCGAGAAAAATAACTGCAAGTACAAAACAACTGCAAGGTAAACTCGTTTATTTTAAGAAATCTGAAAATTTCTGTGAGCCAAATGATTCCATGGGCATTGTCGGTACGGTTGGTCGCACGTGTAATCGCACATCGAATGGTCATGATGGTTGTACAAAGAGATGCTGTGGACGACCTTACAAGACGTCTGTGTCGGTTGAAATTAAGAACTGTAATTGTCGTTTTGAATGGCCTTGCTGTAACATAAAGTGTGATAAATGCAAGCAGACACGAGTTGTGGATAGATGTCGGTAGTGCTATATATCTTGGATATTGTTTTGGTAGAAGAACAGTGGTTTAGATGACGTTATTTGTTTATTTGTGCGTTGTTGTGTAATCCTCTTCTTTGCAGAGGATTACATCAAGTTTCTGGTTGTGTAAGTTATTTTGTAATTACTTAAGGTGGCTTAGCGAAATTTGATGCCATATATTGTTCTAATTTTTTCAAAGCCGGAACAAAATTATAAAGGCCTAGGTGTGTAGAATGAGGAATTAGACTTCTTCGCACGTCTAGAACATATCTGTTCTTGAATATCTTCTTCAATCATCCTAAAGGGAACTTTTACATTATTGGCCAATAGAAAGAAATCCACTTTTGGCCAAAAATATTTTAATTATGCCATTCGACTATTATCAATTCCTTTTACAAATCACAATATATTGCCATTTGGAGATAGCGTTCAGAGGCCTATACCCGATACCAGTCCATTAGCAGTGACTTTAAGGCCATTGTGTTTGCGTGTGGCAGTTAGGAACGCACCGGATATCATATCCAACCAGAGAGTAAGATCAACTTATTGTCCGGCCGCCTGGCTATCGGAATTGGTAAGACAGCATACTCTATCTACATTTTGCAAGTTTTCGTAGTGTAACGAAGTAAGGTTGATGTTGTGTTAATGTTCTGTAAGTTTGGTTTACTTGAAATTTGGAACTTGAAATCTGAACTTTTTGCTCATATCTGTAAAATTAGCTCTGCTTAACAGATTAAAGCTGGATTCAAAGCAAGTTTATACTTCTAGGCTCATGTCCAATGAGTAGCGTCGTTGAAAATGATGCAAGCAGGAGGTGAATTTCAGGGCCGCCGAGAGCTTGGCGGGGGCCCGGGGCAATTTTTTTTTTAGAGGCCTCTATTTCAAATTTTTCCGGAAAATTTTTTTTGGCGGACAACAAATTTAGTTACTTTGCCCAAAAGGGTCTTGCCTTGTGCGCGGAAATATTTCTTCCAAAAAATGGCTGGGGCCAAAACCTGGAGGCCAGGCGCGATTCCCCTTCCCTCCCCCTCTACGCCCCCTTTCGGCGTCCCTGGTGAATTTGAAAGATTGCACTGCATGGGGAGGACTTTGTATAGCGATCTCATGATATAGGCAATTCCAGCTTTTAGTTTATGCTTATGCCTGCAGGGGATGATGGGAAGTAAGGTATCATATTACTAATTCTGCTGAAAAATTTCAATAAAAACTACCGAAACAACCGAAATATTTCAATATTTACAAGTATAAGCTATCACTCCATGTTTACACGACCATTACTTTTTATTTTTTCAGCATAATTCCCAATGTGATACCTTACTTCCCATTGTCCCCTGCACGCATATTGCCTATTGCGTTAATTAAGTATAAACAATATTCATGTCCTCGAGCGCGAGTACCGCGATGTCGTGTGGCGAAACTTGATCAGGGCTGTGAAAATATCAATTCGCTTTTATGATTTATTCCATGTTAAAATGAAAAATAATCATTTGAACTTGTTTATTTCGTTATATAGAGCTGGATTAGGGACTGGTCATAAAGTAACTGCTAGGGTGGGCTGGAGGTAAATCACAAATTTTGCCAATAAGTTTGGTTACCCATCTTAGGATGTAGATAAAAATTTCAAAGCCCATCCAATCTTACCAATTTTATTTCATGACCCATCCACCCAATCTAATTTGGGAAAATACACTTCTATAATGAAAAAAACTTCCAGGTATGAACATATTTCAATACAGTGCCGGTGTATATCTTTATTTTTGTATCTGCGAAGCACATTAGTATTAACGTTTATACCCATAGCCATTCAACGACGAGCTTGAATAATTAAGCCAATATTAGCTTACATCAATTGTTTACATCCATCGAACTATAAATAACTACTAATAATAGTAAATAATATAGTAATAGTTTGTTATTTATTCAGTGTTTACATCATGCTCGCACATAACCTGCGAACGAGTGTAGTTTGGCCTCATGTAAGTCGTGTACTCGTGTTATTCTTTGCCATATTTTGGCTTCAAAAATATCTTGATTTTGTCTTGAATTGGCTATCTTGTTTTCACCATTCTACTTGTGATATTATTCCAAAGTTATCTATCAACATGGAAACTTATCCTCATCTAGTAAGTAGCCAAATACTACATTTTATTATAGACATTTAAACAGTATAAAAACAATCATTGTGTAATATTTTAAACAGTCAAAACTCTGGCTGCAGGCATAATTGCCAATTAAAACGCGTTCCAAACTATTTTCAATAATTCCAAACTATTTTTTTTTCTGCAAAAATTTAAAAAAATAACAAAAAGTGCGAAGATTTCACTTTAGCAAATCGAAATACTATTTTTTGGCAGAGACTCTGCCAAAAAACAACATTTTTGTCTAAACGAGACACCATTCTGAAATTATTAATGCTAAAGCGAAAATTTTCAGTATTCATATGCTTACATGACTTAAACTGGATTCAGATTATCACTCATATATATAAATAGACCAACCATTGTCAGATATAAATATAATTCGGTGTCTGAATTTCAGACACCGAAAACGGTTTGAGTTTGTCAAAACCATATATAAATACCAACCATGCAGACTGAGATAAATTTGGGTGTCTGAATTTCAGACACCGAAAACGGTTTGAGTTTGTCAAAATCATATATAAATACCAACCATGCAGACTGAGATAAATTTGGGTGTCTGAATTTCAGACACCGAAAACGGTTTGAGTTTGTCAAAATCATATATAAATACCAACCATGCAGACTGAGATAAATTTGGGTGTCTGAATTTCAGACACCGAAAACGGTTTGAGTTTGTCAAAATCATATTTAAATACCAACCATGCAGACTGAGATAAATTTGGGTGTCTGAATTTCAGACACCGAAAACGGTTTGAGTTTGTCAAAATCATATATAAATACCAACCGTGCAGACTGAGATAAATTTGGGTGTCTGAATTTCAGACACCGAAAACGGTTTGAGTTTGTCAAAATCATATATAAATACCAACCATGCAGACTGAGATAAATTTGGGTGTCTGAATTTCAGACACCGAAAACGGTTTGAGTTTGTCAAAATCGTATATAAATACCAACCATGCAGACTGAGATAAATTTGGGTGTCTGAATTTCAGACACCGAAAACGGTGTGAGTTTGTCAAAATCATATATAAATACCAACCATGCAGACTGAGATAAATTTGGGTGTCTGAATTTCAGACACCGAAAACGGTTTGAGTTTGCCAAAACAATCATATATAATACCACCTAGAGATAGGTAGAGTGTAGCTGAATTTCAGACACCGAAGTCGGTTTGAGCTTTTCAAAATATATTTTGAGATATATTTTAGGTAGGCTACTAGCTGAATTTCAGACAGAAACCAACCAGATAAATTAGCTATAGCAGAATTGCACACAACGAAATCGGTTCGAGTTTGTCAAAATTTTAATATAATATTAACCAACCATTATATTCTGTATAATATTCAGACATGCAATATAAGTGTCGTGTCTGGCCTTTCCTGCTCTGCCATCTTTAAGATCGCTTATCTTGCAAAGGAAAATAGAAAACATTTTGTGAAATAGCTAAGCGGCAAGGTTGTCGTTTGTTCATATATCTTCACAGCATGAGTGTAGTTGAATATTCACACTAAATATTTCTGACTATAGCCATGCTTTTGCTATGTACAATGGCTATAACAATAATGAACTAGAAAAAATATGAATAAGGTGTCGACGCGTTGAAAATAAACTTAACCCAGAGATAATTTGCTATGTAGTTAAATGAAGTGTAATGCATTTGAAGGTCTTGAAGAGCCTATATATATACACACTCCACAACGTAGCTATAGTACGTACGAATCAAAATTGATATAAAATCAGTACAATTCAAGTTTTAAGAGACAACGCTCCTGTATATGATTCAGTCAGAGTTTTGTTGGCAGTCAAGATCTATTAAAGTAATAATAGAGCTAATAATAAGCTGGTATACATTGTAAATAAGCAAATAAGTGCGGTACACTGGTTGTAATTAATATCAGTGCAAACCGCAAATGATCTGCAGTTGTCAGTTACGTAATGGTTTAGCGAATTGCGCGTATTAATATATCGCAACATATGCATGAATATAAAATTACAATTTCATAATTCTCACAATACACAATTTATGATAAATAGAACTATGATTTACCTGGTGGCGCGCTTCATCTTACTGGCGAATCTCAATTCATATCCCATAGCTCTCTGTCTGATTTAGTCTTTCTCTTGTATCGACAACATA
>CACRXK020000309.1:0-89850 GCA_902702795.2 Paramuricea clavata
AAATTATACTCACAGATGTCAAATGTATTACTAAACAATAGTATTCTAGCAATTTATGGCCTTTGAAAGACAAACGAAATTGTATTGTTCACAAACGTCAAATCGCTCAAAATGATTAAACTAATTAACAATGCAATACTGTACATTTGACCTTGATAACTTTCGTATTGTTAGTTTTCTCTTTTTCGGCCGTATACCAGTGGATTCGTCTCACTTTTCTCTTTATTTTGTTAGTAGTTTGAGCCCAAAATATTATATTTTGAAGGTTTTAATGTGCAGTTTTAATAAGCGAAATTGTATATTTGTATTGTTGACAAATCGCTCAAAATTATGAAACTAATTAAAAATGCAGTCCGTTTGATCCTTGATAACTTCGGAATTGTTGGTTTTCTCGTTTTCGGCCGTGTGCCAGTGGATTCGTCTAACTTTTCTCCTCATTTTGATAGTATTTTGAGCTCAAAATATTTTATTTTGAAGGCCTTAAAACGCAGTTTTGATCCTAATATACGGACCAACTGGCGGCCGACAGGAAAATGTGTATAGCGTGCTAAATATAACTTTACTTGTGCATGTAGGCGGAAACGCCGAAAGTTTTATTTGTAGGCGGGCACCGCATTCTACTTTAGTATTGTGTCTGGTTAAATATAATATTTTACAGTTTATCAATGAAATGCCATAACTGCATAAGTGAAAAATATTAATAGTTTGACAAAAGCTTGGAATGACTGATTATATATAAAACGTCTCGGAAACAATACGAACTGACATTACTGACTACAGATTAATACACTGAGTACAGAAATTTCTGCTATTAAAAATAATATACTTCACCACAAACACTAGATCATTAATATAGACATTTATAGTTCACTGGGCGTCGCCACTACAATATAAATACGCTCGACCTCGGCATGTTGCCTCTGGAGCAAAATTTCAATTTTATTTTATTATTTACTATTTATTGGGCCATATAAACCTAGTTAATAATAATACAAGAACAAGCTAGCTGATATAAATCAGCTGCTGACTTATAATTTTATATCAAAACTATCCACTGGCACTTATTCATGTATACATCGCTCCGTATCTTTGATAGATAAAACACTTTGCTATAATACTATCAACCTCAGATGTAATACACTCTAGTCTACACGATTTCAGCATTTCACACCGCCGCTCAATAGTCACCCCTCGTCCATGTCTGCCATTGTAAAATAATAACATATGAAAGCACGTGTATTATGCACGCGTATTTATGTTGCAGGGGGGCAGATCATATAATAACAAGTGCTTGAAATGCAACAGTAATATTGTTATAACTTCTCTAAATGTCGGATAAAGAAGTATGAACATTTGACCATCATGAATATAAATATAGATTGTAATAATCTACAAACAGCTATGAACGATTAGTTGGCCGAACGTCGCGAAGCTCTAGAAAACGTGATAAAAAACAAATGCAAGCTGCCCCCCGGATTGTTTACTCGATCCATCCATCCATCCATCGATCGGTCACTGAATTGAATTTAACCTCATAACAATAGTGCAAAGCAACTTTGCACTAAAAAGGAGATGAATCATCGAGACTATTTAAAACAAAAGGCAACTCGGACAAATTCTCGGTATTTCTACCAAGCTTATAAAGTAGCACGAAACAAAACCAATAAAATAATACAAAAAGCTAAGTCAGAACATTTCAAAAGCATAATAAACAGTAATATTAATAACCCAAAGCAGCTTTGGAAAAGTGTCAATATCATTAGAGGCAAAGGTTCGAAAACAACAAATATTTCTTCCCTAAATCAAGGAGATGATACTGTTGTAGGAGACAAGAATATTGCAGAAACACTTAATTCGTATTTTGTTAATGTGGGTCCATCACTATCAGGAGATTTACCGGAGAGTGAAATAAGTTACGTTGATTTTGTGCAATATTCTGCTAATACTACATTTACCTTTAACGACATTACTGAAAATGACACTCTAAAGTTGCTTCAAGGTTTTAAAAACATCAAAGGCAGCCGGGCCGGATAAAATAAGCGCCAGACTTGTCAAGGATTCTGCTGAAGTAATCTGTCAAACATTAACATTAATTTTTAACAGATCCTTGCAACAAGGAATATTTCCAAAGGATTTAAAAACTGCTTTTGTCTCGCCTATTTTTAAAGATGGCGACAAAACTGACTGTAGGAACTATAGACCTATTTCCGTACTATCAATAGTGGCAAAAATATTCGAAAAAATTGTTTACAATCAATTAATTAATGTGGTGTTCCTCAGGGATCGAACTTAGGCCCTCTGTTATTCCTCATTTATATCAATGACCTGCCAAATTGTCTCCAGCATTCAAAACCTTCAATGTTTGCAGACGACACTAATGTTTCCACACCAGCAGAATCTTTAGAAGAATTACAGGTTCACTTGAACAGTGACCTTGACAATATTCACCAATGGTTGGTAGCAAACAAACTAACACTAAATGTCTCTAAAACGGAATATATGATCATTGGCTCTCACTCTAAGCTGAGCAAGATCACTGAAAATCCAATGATTAGAATAGGTAATGAGTTTCTTAACAGAGTTAACACAACAAAAAGTCTTGGCGTAATCATTGACGATAGGTTAAGATGGGAGGACCATATTGACAGTATCAGCAAAAAGGTTTCACGTGGAATAGGTGCAATAAAATTAATAAAACCTTTTGTTCCTGAGAGTATTTTGAAACAAATTTATAATGCACTTGTTCAGCCTTATTTTGATTATTGTTTTCTTGTATGACAAAATTGTAACTTAATGTTACAATCAAAACTTTAAAATAGGGCTGCAAGAGTAATTACTGGAGATAGCTGGGAAATATGTTCCACAGATGTCCTTAGTAAACTAAACTGGCGTCCCTTAAATCAGTTAAGATTAGAAGGAATGCTTTTATTCATGCGTAAAGTACTGAAAAACGAGGTTCCTAATTCAATAACAGAGCAGTTTCAAATTGCGGTAAATGACCAATATAATTTACATAGTAATCACATTATGCTGATGCTTCCAAAACCAAGAACAAATGCAATGAAACGGAGTTTTAGCTATCATGCAGCTAAGAGATGGAATAATCTCCCATCTGAGCTTAAAGATCTCACAGTCAATGATAATATTTTTAAACGCATTTTACATGATTTTATTTGTGAAAATACTTCATTTTTGACAAACTATGCAAGTTATCAGTAATTTCGCATATATGCATTTATTTTTGTTAGTTCATATATATAGTTAGATTAGATAATTAATTAAATAATAATTAAGTTATAATTAAGTTATAGTAATTAGTAATTAGACTTTGTTAAACACGGCCTTATGAAAAGCAACCTTTTAGAAAACGTTAGAAAATATTGTATCTTAATTTCATTAGTAGAAAGCATTGTATATATATATATATATATTTATTTTTATTCTTTGGTTGATAAGTTACCGTGTATAAATAACATTAAATAATAATAATAATAATAGTTGTCATGATCCCATAAACAATGTAGAAGAAACAGTTACAACTGAGCTTGAATCGAAATCAGAAGTGGAACCCAACAGTAAAAGCCAAAGTAATATCAATGACTTTTTAAATCCACATGTTTATGCTGTAAAAGAATGTAATGCAACAGAAGTTGAGGGTTCTGTTCACTTGTCAAATCGAAGCAATAGAATGGACACTGTTCCTGAATTGCCATCGGCAACAGATATTGCAGCAGAAGTGGTTAAGCTAATGAAAGAAATGAAAGTAGATGATACTTTTGAAGAGAAGCCAAAGGAACTTTTGGACAAACAGCAAATTGCCAATGATCTAGACGAGTGGCGAAAAATCAGAAGTATAACTGAACTCGCAACCCAAGTACCATGCTTAGAGTTCTTCTATGACGAAGTTATGTCTGAGAGTGTGACATGCTGTGAAGTATGTTTCAAAGCCTCTACAGGCAAAGAAAATATAAAAAATATGTCTCCATATGAAATTGCTCGAAAGAAAAATCCATTCAACCATGGGGATCCAGTGACGGGAATATGGAATGGGAAGGAAAGGACACAACAATACCTTAAAGGTGGAAATTCTTCTTGGAGATTATTGAAATCCGTCTTTAGATCACATTTGTTAGGCATCTCAAACACCAGCCATGGAAAACATCATTATCTAGCTATGAAAGAACTTGAAAGAGAGCAGGAATGTAAGAGGAAAGCACTTGAAGCAACGAAGAACTTAGTTAAGTGCATGGCAATAAATGGCAATAAATTTTTTTATTGCTTTATCTGAAAGAGCATGAAAAAATAAGCCGATTGGCCGTTTACTGCTCTATTCTATCTCATCTGGTTCCGAAGTTATACGCAAAAATGTGCAAAATATAAATTGCTGATTCAGCACAATGTGTGACGTCATTGGTCTGATTCAGCACAACGTGTGACGTCATTAGCTGGGTAAGTATGTTTATTGAATACTACACTGAAGCATAGCTCAGTTATTATGGGCACAAATCAAGTGAAATTTTGGATACTGATTGTACATGATGAGGCGCATTGAAAAACACTTCCAAATTTTGTTGCCAAGGTAACAATGTCGTTCCCAGGCCCCTTGCGCCAATTTTATAAAACAGCTTTATTCATGGTACTTATAAGAATAAAATAATGTCAGAAGTATGTGTAGCATACCTATACATGCCAAAAGTTTACTTGCATAATAATAATTCGAAAATGACATACACATAGATAAATGCAACTAGTTATTCAAAATCAGTGTAAGGGGCCTGGGAACGACTGCGTTGCCTTGACAACAAAATTAGAAGTATTTTCCCATGCGTCTCATCATGTACAATCAGTACGCAAAATGTCATTTGATTTGAGCCAATAATAACTGAGCTATGCTTCGTTTACTATTCATTAAACATACTTACCCTACCAATGATGTCACACGTTGTGCTGAATCAGCAATTTATATTTTGCACATTTTTGCGTATAACTTCGGAACCAGATGAGATAGAATAGAGCAGCAAACGGCCAATCGGCTTATTTTTTCATGCTCTTTCAGATAAAGCAATAAAAATTTTTATTGCCATTACCCTTTAAAGCAGCTTCAACACACTATGAAACTCTTGTCACATATTTAGATGACTGTGGTGTTGACATTGGACAGCAGCAACACAGTCGGAAACAAATGCTTGCTATGCTTGTTGCTGCAGAGGACATTGTTGACGAGAAAACAACAAATGTTTTAAAGACGGAGCTCTTGTGCACTCAAGTGTATCCTCATTTCTTTGGCGTGTTGGATAAAGGTACAGTGAATCGACGAACTAGCCAGGCGTCATATAATGTCTTCATGTACAATGGAAAACGCTGTGCCTATCCTGTTGGTGTGCCACTTGTTTATACGAGAAATAATGAAGGTGAAGAATCATCTGACTCAGAGGATGAAAATGAATCGGAGGAGGAGGAAGAATTTCCTGATGTTAGCGGTGGAAATGCCCCAGAACTTGCCAGTAACTTCCTGAACACGATAAAGTTGAAATTGAAGCTTGACGAAGAGGATCTTACCAGATACTGTGGTACATCCGCTGATAGTCCATATCAAGCCTACGAGTTTGGTTTTACCATACAGGGAGAGACGGGACAACATAGAATTCCCGAGGAATTGCGGTTTTGCCAGGCAGCAATTTGGGATGCTACTCATCTGTTGAATTTAGCAGCAACTGACATAAAAGAAGAAACGTTTGGAGAAAGTCAAGATTTCTTTACCAATTTTATCAAGAGAGCAAATGAGTTCAATCACATGATGGGAACAGAGAAAGGCTTTGCACAACTTGAACTGAGTGCAAAAAACAGCTCAAAAGGAATTACTGGTATACCAATAAAGATTTTATTGCTTCCTGCACTTGAACTATATAAATAGATAGAAACCTACTGGGATTTTCCCGGGAATTTTGTAATCACATGATTGTAATGTGCGGGAAAACGGATAGGAGTTCACGGTATTTAGTTGAACTAGAATGCGGGATCGGTTCATTCTGCTCTGCACGTTGGCTGCAAAACATCTCCATCGGAAATCAAGTTTATCTCAAATCAGGTATTGTTTAATTTGTTCAATTTTTAATATCATTATTGTTATAGTACTAGAGTATATTGTTCATAATGTCGGGGCAAAGATCTGTTGCAAAAATCCTTGTTCTCGGCCATTCTTTTGTTCGTCATTTATGTGAGGACTTAGACGCGCGATTTGATCATAATTTTCGAGTCCTAATTTTCATCTTCCTGAGTCGGGATACGTTCACTTACAGGGCACAGGTGGCCGAACAGTGGACAAAATTATGCAGCATGACCTTCCGTTCGTCCAACACTTTAAGCCAGACATAGTAATTCTGGAAGTTGGTACGAACGACCTATCGAGTTGCGCCCCAGAGGTTGTAGGCTCGAAAGTTGATGATCTTGCGCGCCTTTTCCGCGACAAATACAAGTTTGCAATGTCATCAATCGAAATGTCCCATATTCCTGTTCCCCAGCACCAGACCAGGGTTTTAACGCCAAAGCCGCTCGTTTGCGGCAATATTTGTCTGTTGTGCTTGCTGAGGAGCCGGATATTTTTCTTTGGGAGCATCGAGAATTTTTATACTCAAATCGTGTTTTGCTAGCCAAAGACGGCGTGCATTGTAATTCCAAAGGGCAGTATTCTCTTTACCGCAGCTATCAGGGAGCTATTTTGCGGGCGTTAGGGAAATTATAAGTTTATTGGCTTTAATCTTTAGTAACCTTGAAATTATACATAATATATCTTATATACGGATACCATACTGTGGTAATTTATTTCGTATCTACAATTTGTTAATTGTTTTTAAACCATATTTTTGTTAGTGGCACTTAATTCCACTTCTGACAATTTTATCTGTGCATGGGAAGTTTTATTTTGTTAGCCTTGTGCTACAGCTATTCATTTGTGTATTATACCCCGTCATTCATCATATTACCAATTTACTTCCCATTGTTACAGTTTTATGTTCATTTATATGGGCTAGAGTGACTTGCTGTTTTCAGATGCCCACGTTGAGATTTCAACATTGGGTTTTTTCTTCACAGGACGTCTGTCACGGTTGTTTGTATACGTCTGTCACGGTTGTTCTCGTCGGAGTCTAACCTTATTGTGTCACTGTGGCCGTATATATAATTTGCTACTGCTGTTCCTGTGTTAGGAAAAATGCATGTCTACGTGGGATAGAGCGATTATCGTTTTCAGATGTCCACAGTTGAAATCAATATATTGTGGGACGGTGCAGCTTGTTGTTTTCAGATTGCCCGAATATTTATATATTTTGCAGCATTGTATAAATGGAATATTCAATGTGCGGCTACCTCAGATGTATGCCAGGATTATTCCGCTGCGTTGTGTGTTGTCTGCCCACTTCATTTTGTTGTAACGTTTACATATATGTCAATACTTCTAACGTTTCCAATGTTGGCATCATGCACAGTTTTACGATAATTTAATTTTGCATGTTTTCGTTCTTTTAGTCTTTTCTTTCAGAAATATGCCTGCAACACGGCCAAGTACTCGAGTTCAACGACGCGCTCAGCCTATTGCACCACGTCCTGCATCATCTCGACACTGTGCATCAACAACAACAGCCACATCTCTACCAACAACGGCCACATCTCTACCAACAACGGCAGATGAAGGTAACATCGATCACACTTCCGCCGCCATTGTTACAACAAGTTCAACGCCAACTACAGGAGCATCTCTGTCCGAAGCTACCGTTCAACAGATTGTCTCGGCGGTATCACAGGCTGTTCTCGCGTCTTTAAATGCGACAGGTGCGACTTCGCAGTCAACGTCGGCCTCGGAGACTCGGGAATTGCCAGTGGTGGCGTCAGGTATTGTTTCGCTTTCAGCAGATGCTACCTACGCAGGGGCATGTAGCATCTGCTTTACAGCATGTTTCAGGTGAGAATTTCATCCATGTCTCACAACCTACTTCGTCACGTATGTCTAACTCTAATTCAGTTAGCATTGCTATTGATGCACAAGTTAGTGCCAAGTTAAAGGCCAAGATTTGGGCCAATGAATTTTTCGATTTTGGCTTGTTACTAAACTCAGGGGCAGGTGATACCCGATATCAACTGTCGGTGAGTTCTCAAAACGGTTCCTCTTTACCAACGTTGTTCTTGGAACCAACCCAAAAAGCAAAACACATTGCCAATATTGAGACGTGGACATCAGCGTTTCAAATTTTTGTGGGGGTCTATACTGGGAAATATCCCATGGAGGCCCCTGCATTAATGAAGTATGGGGAAGTTGTTCGGGATTTGGCCGCGCGCGGGGGTGACTGGCGATTTTACGACACGCAATTTACGACAAACCAGTCCGTCTGAAATGCCTTGGGGTTCAATTCATTGGGAACTTTGGATCCGTGCGCAGAATTTTAGTAATTCGCGTTTTCAATCTAAGAGCCAACCTACATGCAATAATTTTACGAATGCTGTTGCTGGACCCTTTGTTCCCAGGGGGTTTTGTCGGAAGTTTCACCAGGGTACTGAATGCCAAGGTTGCAATTTTCAGCACAAATATTTTAAATGTGGCGTAGTTCACCCAGCTGACAGGTGTAATTTTCGTCCCTCAAGGGCTGCCTTTAACTCCACCTCATCCGCCGCCAAATCCCGCGCTGCCAACGCCAGTTCACATTGAAAAACTTAGACCTTTATTATGTGGATACGATGTGGGATTAACGTCTATGCTACATTATGGTTTTAAGTATGGTTTTCCACTCCATTTGAAAGGAGCTCGACCCTCATTTTTCGCCAATAATTTAGTTTCTGCACAACAAAATCCTGAAATTGTTAGTGCTAAACTTTTCAAAGAGTGCCAGGCCAACCGGCTTGCTGGGCCTTTCGACCACCCTCCTTTTGTTAACTTTCGTGTTTCTCCCTTGGGAGTTGTTCCTAAGAAAGCTCCGGGGGAGCTTGATTCGCCATTGATTCATCATTTGTCTTTTCCTAGTGGTGATTCGGTTAACGATATGGTATTGCTACTGAGCATACCTCGGTATCTTACGCTCGCGTAGATGACGCAGTCACAATGATCAAGCAATTAGGGTGCGGAAGTTTCCTGGCAAAAACAGATATTAAAAGCGCATTTCGCATTATCCCAATAAGGCCTTCTGATTACGACCTTCTGGGTATTTTTTGGCAAGGAAAATTTTATTACGATCGCGCAATGTCAATGGGTTGTGCGTCATCCTGTCGCACTTTTGAAATGTTCAGCACAGCTCTAGAGTGGGTAGCTAAGAAACATTTAATGATCCCACATCTTATCCACATTCTCGATGATTATCTAATGGCGGCCTCTACCTATCAACCTAGTTCATTTCCTATCTTTATGTAAATATTTGGGCATACCAATGGCTCCGGAAAAAACTGTGGGGCCACAAAACATTCTTTCGTCTGCCGGAATTGAATTAGACACTTTGCGTATGGAAGCTCGTCTACCTGTTGACAAAACTGAAAAATGTAGATTATTAATATCGTCATGTCTTCGACGCAAAAAAGTCACTTTGCGTGAAATCAAATCTTTGACTGGCCTGCTTAATTTTGCATGCTCAGTAGTTGTACCGGGTCGGGCTTTCTTGCGTCGTCTTATTGATTTAACTAAGGGTATAACTGCTGCCCATTATTATATTCCCCTTACAAAATCGGTCAAAGCGGACCTAAGCCTTTGGCAGACATTTATGCTTCGCTTTAATGGTTGATCGTTTTTTCTTAACGATGTCTGGCAGGATTCGCTTACTTTAAATTTATATACCGATGCCGCTGCCAGCCTAGGCTACGGCGCGGTTTTTGGTAATGAGTGGTGTTTCGGTGCATGGCCTAAAAATTGGAAACAACTCAACATTACTATTTTAGAATTTTACCCAATTGTACTAAGTGTCCTCCTATGGGGAGACAGAACGAGTAATCAGCGCATTACCTTTTTTACGGATAATGCGGCATTGGTTGATATTATCAATAAAGCTACATCTCGTGATTCGACTGTGATGATATTTGTGCGGCAGCTGGTGCTGGCATGCTTGAATTTTAATATTTTATTTCAAGCTTGTCATGTTCCTGGTGTCAAAAATGTCTTAGCTGATTCTTTATCCCGGTTACAGGTTACGAAGTTCAAGCAGCTAGCCCCGGTGGGTGCACACTCATCACCAACAGTCATACCAGATCATCTTCTGCCACAGAGTTGGCCAATATAACTTCTAAGTTAATTAAATCTAGTTTGCAGCCATCATCAATCCCTACTTATCGTAGGGCCTGGAAACTTTATAGTCAATTTGCTTGTGCGGTATTTCAATCGGCTTTAGTCCGGATGCCTATCTCACCATCAGATTTAGGACTATTTATAGCGTACATGTTTCAGCACAAATATGCGACCTCCACTGCAAACACTTATGTCTCTGCACTGGGTTATTGTCATCGTCTGGCTGGGGTGAACGACCCCACTAAAGTCTTTTGGGTACTTGAAATGTTGAAAGGATATGGAAAGCTTGGTTCACACCACGACACACGCTTACCTATAACACTTCCTATCCTTCGTAATATGTTACAACAATCACCAACCTTGTGCTCTAGTGAGTATCGAGCATATTTATTCAAGGCAATGTGTACAACAGCATTTTTTGCCTTTTTACGGATTGGTGAAATTACATGTTGCCCCCGGTCAACGACCATGTTTCAAATTGATCAAGTTGTTAAGCTTGTTGACAATTCGGGCAGCATAACTGGGTTGAAACTAACGTTTGCTAATTTCAAGCATTCGTATAATCGGTCGAATGTCTCACTCACACTAAATCGCCACAAGGACATATGCCCAGTGCAGAGCTTACTAGACTATTTCGCCTGGCGTGGTTTAACCGCTGGACCGCTTTTTCGAACACGCGATGGGCGCTGTTTCACGCAAGCTGTTTACCGACCATTTAGCTCTTACATTTCGTTTGTGTGGTCTCGATTCCACTAGGTATAAAGGACATAGTTTCCGCATCGGTGCAGCTACTTTTGCGGCCGAAAATGGTTATTCCGATGCACAAATACGATTAATGGGTCGTTGGCAATCAGACGCATATCGAAAATATATTCGTTGTCCTAGTCTGAGTTGGAACGTCTAAACTATGTAGGTCCAGGGGTTGATCATGGCTGTAGAATAGCATTTTGAGACATTTCCATGTTACACTAACCTTATACATATATATTTCTCTTTTGTTGAGTCGACGCAGGGGCAAGACTTGACACCTTTACATTCGTACTGTATGTTGTTACTACCTAAATACTGATTTGTAGCTGACTGACGCTGATGCAGGGGCAAGGCTTGCAGAACACTACATATAATCGTCTTATTAGATCAGCAGCTCGCTATCAAGTCAACGCAGGGGGGCACGACTTGGTGGGGCAGCTTGCGTCGTACTATATCGTTTCACAGGCAAATATTTATTAGATCAACCTCGAGATCAACAGCTCGCTTCCAAGTCAATGCAGGGGCACGACTTGGTGGGGCAGCTTGCGTAGTACTATATCGTTTCATATAGGTTGTTCTCAATTTTTAATTTTTCTCTTGTTATGTAATGTATTAGAGGTAGGTCCTCATTTCTTCTGCGTGTCCTTGTCATGATGGGATGGGGTATGTCTCCTTTTTCAAAGCAGACTTTTGGCGTTTGAATTACCCCCACCTTTTCTGTGCGAACAATTTTCTTAATAATTACTTTTATGAACATTAGTTTCCTTAATAATTTGTTATATTAATAATTATGTTATTCATTACAAAAAATTAATAAACCGGCATGTGCTTATAACGCACATGGCCATAATTATTCCAATTGGTATTTTCCCGGGAATTTTGTAATCACATGATTGTAATGCGCGGGAAAACGGATAGGAGTTCGCAGTATTTAGTTGAACTAGAATGCGGGATCGGTTCATTCTGCTCTGCACGTTGGCTGCAAAACATCTCCATCGGAAATCAAGTTTACCCACCCTCCTCCTCCCCATTTTCTGGTGCAATTCCTTTTGATATGTATACTAGTTCTTAGTGGTGGGCGTTTGAATTACCCCCACCTTTTCTGTGCGAACAATTTTCTTAATAATTACTTTTATGAACATTAGTTTCCTTAATAATTTGTTATATTAATAATTATGTTATAAGCCTACGCACAGAAACAGAGCTCATCATGACAAGGAACTGACCGAGTAGATTAGCATAGATTAAATTTAAGGGAAGCGATAAATGAGCATCTGTTATTGTCCCGTTTGCTGCTCAACGTTTCTTAAGCTCTGCAGTTGGCCAATGGAAATCAATTGAAAAAGCATTCCCAATCCTAAGAAAATCATTTCAAGCTACTCATTCTAATGCAGATGAAGATTTCCCATTACAGTTCAGACAAGATTTTGTTGTGGATCTGCTTGGCTTGTTAGACATCACAACACCGTTATGCGAGTTAATGGTGTTGTCGCAAAGTGTGGACTTTCTTCATTGGAAAGTTGTATTCTGGGGTCAACGAATGGTTTCCTGGATGGGGGCAATGGGTAGATAATCACCACGGTACAAGAAACATCTACAAGACCTTAAGAACTATTTGTTTCAAGAAGTTCAGCTTTTCGAGGGATAGCATTTGCTGAGCAATGATAGGATGTTGCATCCGGATTATGGTGAAGAAGCAATGTATACCTGGATTGAAAGATCATTAGACCAGTCAATGAAGGAATTGAAAAAGTTTGCTATGAATTTAAAAGCTTCATCACAAAACAGATTAGACAATGGCACAGCAGAAGTGTCAAGACTGCTAGCTAAATGCTTTGACTTTGAGAAGCTGCTGCTTGGTCTTGAAGGAATGAGGCGCCCTGACTCTGAAAACCAGAATGCAATATCCTGTATTAAAGACAAAAGCAGCTATCTTGCGATGGGAAGAAAGGATTTCGAAGTATGGTTTAGATATATAATCTCACTTCCACATGTACAAAAAAAGAAAGATGAATTGCATCATTACCTTGATGTGAGCTGTTCAGATGCCTTGTATCATTGTTTTAAAGAATGCCTTTGCGAGATGTTTTGGGGTAATCTTAATGAGTATGGTGTAGCATGCATGCAATCGTCTGGAAAATATCTCTCAGAATACTTTGTTTCACTGGAAAGAGATAAATCACCTGGAATACGCCAAACTTTCGTCTTGACTCTTCTTAATGGAAAGAAAATTAAAGCTGTATTAGATGAATCAAAGCTCATTGAAATGCTATACACAGTGGAAAGCATCTATACTAAACTTGGACCAGAGTTCATGTTGTCCCTAGACATCGCAATGGCGTCGGGCGGCAGTGAAGCAATAGCTGAAAGTTTTATGCTATTATGGATACGCAGCGACAGCGATGCCATCAGTCTAATAAGATCTTGGAGCTAAGAACAAAACTAGATTGGTAACAATACAGACAATCTGGTTGAAGGTATTGCTCAGAAATATTTGGAAAGCCACAATTCACCTATGCTTTGTGACCCAAGGTCAATCGGGAACTATTTGATAAGAAATAACCAGTCACGCCACCAAAATATCCTTATCTTCTTTAGGTTCAGCTCTTTTGTATATATGATTAACCATATGCATAAGGTATTATTTTTATCCGCTAATTTTATACTATATTATATATGCATGTTTTGGTGTCATAATGTAAAAGACGGAGTATATACTATATATGGTAGAATTCAAATTAGTAAAGAAGTTGTGTTTTCCAACTATATAAATTCAATTTTCTGGTTGGATTTCTGCTGCAATGTGGCATGCTAGCGTCAGGCACATCGGGTGGTAAGTGCGAGCAAAGCAAATTTAAGGTGCGAGATGTAGCTTTAAATTGTTGTGTAGCTGCTAGTGAGTGCAAGTTTTCCAACCTGGCGAAGTTTGTTTTTTTAGCGGTTATTATATATAAATACGTTCATCAATGACAATGGGATGTATTATTTATCTTTGCCCTGTCTTTTGATTATGTCTACAGATATACAAATTACTACGATAATACTTTTATTTATAATAATGAAAACACAAAAACATAGTAATAGAATAGGAAATTCCCCTTCTGTGACAAAAATATGAAGATTTACCAAAAAATACCTAACAAATCTAATGTCAAATATGAAGCCTTGAATTAGGCTGCACTAATACTTAATACTTGGTCCTCCAAGGTTCATCTTTTTGTCCATCAGCTGCATGTAACTGTTTCGACCATCGCCCATGTTCATCGGACCTCTAATAAAACATGCAGTACGTTTTCCACCAAGATAAGTAATAGTGTTTAAGAACTCCACTTCTTGATCGTATTCATGAAACAGATTGTACATGATTTCCACCACGTCACTCATATATTTGTAGAATATTTTATCCTTTGATATTTTTCCTCTTCGAAGAAGATCCTGAATTTTGATGCACAGTGGATAAGCCTCTTCTATTCCTACATGCACAGTGAATAAATCGTCACGGTCAATGCTACATGGGTGTAGGTAAAACATGGCCCTAGGCCATGGCCCAGTGTATGGCCCTACCCTTGGCCCACCTGTTTTTCCTTCAATTTAGATGTGTAAATTATGTCAAAATTATTTTAACGTGTTGAGTTCATGTACGTTTCATATATATTATATAATATTGATTTGAGCTATTAAAATACAAAATAAGTTTTGACCAGTCACCTGTGCATTTTACGATTAGTACATAATATGGACTATTACATAAAGTACGAACAACCAAACAACACATGATCACTTGAGAGAATCAATGTCGGCCGCATGTACAACTGCATCGTTTCGTGGGGTGAGTTTTTGTCGTTTCCTTTAGCTTTTTGCTATCAATACGGGCAGATGCTCGTCTTGCAATTTAACGAAAGTAATGTTGAGAACACTCTAACGTTTATTAACGTTTGAATTTTAGAAAATCGTGTTTAATTAAAATAAAAAAATGAAGCGATCGAGGTGAGTTTGAAGAATTACATTTAGACGCTGTTTATTTAAAATATGTTGAAATATTTACATATTTACACTTTACAGACTAGATAATTATTATGTTATTGATGATCGAAACCTTTTAAATACAAATAACACAGGATTCACAGACTTGAAAACAAGTCAAAAAGTTTCCAAAGTTGCAAAATTATGCGGATTCCGAATCCGTAGTCCCAGAGGTCTACGTCAAGAACCCTGAAAGTTTTTTTTTTAAACCTCTAGTTATAGAACAAAGATGAGAGTTATTAAAAATAATATTTGACATTTGTTATGAATTGTCATCAGTTGCAATTGAGATTTAGATTGTTTTTAAAGATTGTGAAGGATTTGATAGATTTGAAATTAATATAGTCTCAAACATATTTCAGATATCAGTTCCTTTGCTAGTAAGGGGGTGTTTGACATATTAAATTCGTTCTTTTATACATTTTGTGAAGAATAGGGTTTTTTCGTATTTTCAAAATTATCTTCAAACTTGATTCGTTTGATCAAAAATTGAAAAAAGATATTAAATTTATCCAAAGATATCCCCACCCTAAACTCTTTCCCAAAACCTAACCCCTCCCAACCAAAACCTTAAGCACCTACGGCTAAGTACCTCAAACCAAATCCTTTTCTAACATAGTCATACTGTGAACTAATCACTATCTAAACCCAATGAGCACCTTGGCAATTATCTGGTATTAAACAAAGTGAGTAACATATATAGTTGGGCACGTACATTGGGGCACAATGCAACTTATAGGTTAATTGTAATGCATTACATTTATCTTATACTTTATAAATAAAAGAACCTTTGCTAAAATCATGCAGCCACCACAGTTGCTACATAATAGTCCCCACACATGTATCATGTGATGCATGCTTAGCGTTAAATCTCATTAGTAGAGTCATACTGGTATACTATTGCAAATGCTGTCATTTGATTGGCTACTCTACTCGCTATCTATCCCTTGATAGAAGGCAAGTAGCAAAAACAATCATTTTCGTGGCACATTTTTTAGAAAAATGGCTTAAAAATAAATTTTTTGTGGAATATTTAATGTTTGATCTCTGATTCTCCCTAAAACAATTAGATTACACGCTCTCAATTTGTATGAGGTAACAGTTGGTTCGGGCTATGGCCTCGTCAACTATCACCTCATAGAAACTTTGAGCTTGTATTCTAATTGTTAACTATAGACCGATTCGAAAAATAGCTGTCATTCTTTCCTCTTCCGAAATTGCAGTCAAAACACTAAACCCTGCACACTTCCACTTTTGTACTTTGTTGTTCTGTATTACTGTAGCATTTACCCAATTACGAAGAAATGTGGCAGCAAAATTTATTTTTCTTTGATTTTATATGATAAATTGCAATGCCACACAAAAGTAGCAAAATTTAACTTTTATTGCTGTATTTTCCAATAATTTGGTAACCGCTACAGTAATACAGAACAAAATATGGTAACTGTTAACATACTGCAAAAGCGGAAGTGTGCAGGTTTTAGTGTTTTAACTGTAATTTCATTGTCAAGGTAATCATTGCCATTTTATAGAATATGTCAAGACTATAACAGTTTTACAATATAAATATAATACCATGTATTTCTTTGATTAACTAAATGTTAAATATACCCAATTTTATGCTACATTTTTATGCTACAATTAGCAAACATTAAGCCAGACTAGCCTTGTTTTGGTGCTTTTTGCATATTGCAAATAGCTATAATTTCACTTGCATGGTTTGTTTTCAAGAAATCTTACACTTTGCCTTAAATAACAGTCTATCTTGGTAATGCCTAAAATATAAAATAATGCAAAATTGTGGTAGCTGCAATATTGACAAAACCTATATTGGACAGGTGCTGTAATTTCAAATAATTTGAAAGGTGTAGTGTCCCCGTTCTCCCAGTTCAATGTTGGGCTGACAAAAATTTGATGTCTGGTTGCCGCCAACATTGAAATGGGTGGCCGGACGAAGGGTGGGAAAATGTATAAAAAAGTTGTATACCGTATTACAGTCAAATAAATGTGAAAACTAAATTGTCCCAATATATATTGTCAAAGATGTGTAGTTTTAGAATCGGTTAATAGTGGATGTGAATGCAGTATAGTGGTTGATTTTTATGCAAAGCATTGTGGTTAAAGCTGCAAGAAAAAACAAGGGAAATTTGGGTTGGGTTCAATTAAATCACAGGTGAACAGTTACTGGTAAACTATGTCAAGCATTTCTCTTTTGAGTTTCTAAATTGGTTGCAATTTTTCCAGTTATCTTTGCAATTTGAAAAAACTCCCTAAATTACAAATTCCTTCTGGGAACTTGCAATGTTGCAAAAAGGCGATTTTGCTCAGTTCCTATTAGAAGTTCTTAACTTCCTGTTATGTTCTGTGCTTTGTAATTGGCTGACAAAAATAATCTACCATTGACAACGCTCAGAACAGAACAAGAAGTCAGAAAATTATAACAGGAAGTTAGGAAAATTTAACTAGGGATCCAAGGATAGTGTGAAGTTTCAAATTGAAAAAGACACTGCAAGAACTATATAGGGTCGCCGACAACCTAGAAAAGCTGATGGCTTACACTACGAAATAAACAGTTACCAAAGGCATTTCATCTCATTATTTATTGCTTTTAATACGCTCGGCACACGAGTAGCGTGACGTTTGAAACAAGCCTAACACATCAGAAACGTGCCTTGTGAAACTGATGCAATTTATCTATTTATTGTGATGCTACACGCGACAATTCGAAATTTAAATTGTTTCACCAACAACCAAATTTTGCATATTCTAAATTTTCATTTGCATTTGCGCTGTCGCTAAAAGCATCCCCACGAGGCTACTGCTATGCTAAATTTATCTAAAACTATAATTGAAATAGCTGTATAAGATATGTTATGAATAATAAGCACTACGTCGTTACATCATTAAAAGGACGCATTTTATCCTCATCCGTTCCGTATTTTGTCCGCATATTCGTTCCGTGGATCCGCTCCATCCGCTTCCGCATTTTAACCTAATTGTGACATGTTTCACAATAACAAGTCTCATTGACCTTTGACTTTTCCCAGTGTCACGTCTATTTTCAGCTTTTCGCATGTGTTGAATACATTAATGTCACTTTAGATTTCAATAGTTTCACAGTTTATAAGCAGTGTTTAAATTAAAGCAGGTTTGATAAGCTTTGATACAGTTCTGTGTACAGAATACTACAGATTGATTCTCGTAAGATCTGGTAGAGTTATCGTTGCACTGAACACGAGTTTGCACCGTTGACAACGGCGTTGTGCTAGACAGTAAACAAAGAGAAGGTCCGTGACAGTACAAGTTGGCTACATGTACCTCCTTGCTTTTTTCTTCTATTGCATAAAGCTTGTTGGCGAGCAAAGCAATTGGCGATAACACGTTGGCGATAACACATTGGCTATCTCCTCATCTTTCTTATTTAAATAAGGAGCTCTGACTCAACTGATTTCTTTAGTCTCGCAAGTTATTTTCCTCGTAAACACCATACAAACGTTTACCCGTTTATGCTTTATTGATCTGGTACAGATCTGATGCAATTTTTCGCTCTTTGTACTGAGTGTAGCCATCTATTCTGTGATGTAGCACCTTATACAGTCAATGACAATGTATAATGAATACACGGTCTAAATAATATCGATGGGCACTTACATATTAATTGATGCCGGTAATGCATAACATAAATTTATATATTGTATTATTGCATAGAATCTCAAAGATTTTCTCAATATTCATGACTGAAATGTTTATATACTTGAAAACAACACTGTCTCGCTTCTGCCTACGTACTGTACCTCTGTATAATGAGTATGCCGTGAAAATAATATCGGCACTCAATTGAATGCCTAGAATCTCAAAGATTTTCGACTCAATATAACAATATTTACGTCTGAAATGTTTATACACTTGACTGCACTGTCTAGGCGGTCTAACTCCTTCCTAGCTCTGTATAATGAATATACCGTCTAAATATTATCGGAATCTGTATAATGAATATACCGCCTAAATATTATCGACACTTCCTTAATTGAACGGCCGTAATGCATAAGATCAATTTATATATTGCGTAGATTTTCAAAGATTTACTCAATATTCACGTCTGAAATGTTTATACATCTGAAAACAACACTGTCACTCCTTCCTAGCATATCGTCACGCCATCGTGATCTACGGCTTGATAGCGCATGCGCATTTGCGCTACTAAAGAAAAAATCGGGTGTTCCGGGGTAAAGATCCTTTACACAACATGAGAAGCGAATGTTCTAAAATTTACAAAAAATTACAATAACGAAAGCGATTCCTCGATATTTTTGTGAACTTGGCAAAAGGATAACAGAATATGTAAATAAGTTAACTGAAATTGCCTAAATAACCTTCAAAGCACTGACTAAGTACGATAAATCACTACGAACATATATCGTATACACCCCCCGGAAAGTTTACTGTATGACTGAATGAATGAATGACTGACTGATTCGTGTGAATTTCCCCCCAGTCATCACAATACTGTGAAGTTTCGAAGAAACTTCACACTAAAAATGATGGTGTAGAATTTGATCGAGAGCTAAAAGAAAGTTTTAAGAAAAGAAAACATTTTGGATTGTCGTTGATGACGTGGTATTATGACAATGTGATTTATACAGACATCGATTATGTATTTTTTGCAAAAGGTGTATCGGATTGTCCAACTACATTTTTCGATAGTGTAAACGGTATAGATGTATTTTATCGTTCGAGTTGTGACAATATAACTGATCGTCTCTATAAGACAGTTTTTTATAGGGTGGAAGATAAGGGTTTTACTTTTTATTTTCATAGTGGTAATTTTTATTATTCTAATAATTATCCTGTATTGGCTAGTATAGAAGATGATAAATGTTTTGAGTACTATTTTAATAAAGGGTTAAGTAAGGGTGATAGTTGTGATGTAGTTAGTTATATTTTACGACATACAAAGGTGTTGGTATCATTATATATAATCGAGTTGGTAAAAAAAATTACACACACACGTATTTTGTGATAATAAAAAGTTTTAATTTTTGAGACTGATTGTTTTTATATTATTATAAGTAGTTGAACTTTCTTCAATGTTTCTAAACGACCAGTACGGGTTGCTAGATGCTCGCTCTTCTTGATATTTTTGTAGCGAGATTTTTACGACGATTGTTTCCACTGATTGTGGCGCGCCATTGATCTGCAAGATAAGATTTTGTTTGTTATCCCCCAAGTTTTTTTGAGAAAACGAAGGTTTGTCGATAGGGAAAACTCCTGCTTACCGTATGTATTAATATACATTCTTGTGGTCCTAGAAATAATGGGTATAGAGGGTAACGAATTGTGGGTACTTGTAACCGTATGTAGGGGTACTTGCTTTCCGGTAAAACAGAATCCATATATTTGACCAAGGCGACACGGTAGTGGTTAGCGGTATTGTTGTAGTAGAATAATTTTTGATAGTTTTCAATAGGGTGGTAGTTATAATCTGTTTTTTCCATGATTAACAATTGCAAATTCGTTTGTTGAATTGCATTTTAGTTCTGTCGTATTCTCGTTATATGCGTTACGTTTTTCCTGTTTGCCCTTATATGGTCATTTTCTATTTTTGTTTTCAATTTCTGTATAGCCGTATTAAATTCATCGCAATTTAGCAACGTATTTAGACGACGGTCTAAAGTTATTAGATTATTAGACATTGTTTGGGTTTTAAACAAGATGTCATCTGGAGACCACCACCACCGCCTATGTTCTGGGAACGGCGGTGCTTGTTATCCCTATAAACATGAAGCATATGAATTTAATAGGAATATAATTGAGTTTTTTGAATGCGTCGGTCGTCATGAGGGTTCTACCCCATTAGTTTGGTATTATGACGGTGTTGTGTACCCCAATGTCCGTGTTGTTGTATGGCTTGAACCGCAGCGTCATTATTATTGGGGATGTTGCATGTGTTGGAATCAGGAATATTTTATCGTTTCGCACTTAAATGATTCGAATTCTCGTATTTGCACACATGTCTATTATAATATCAACAACGGTCTGCTGAGTATAGAGGATGATCAAAGATTATTGGGGGATCAGTTTATTGTGAATTTTAAAAAAGCATTTACACACGGACATCAAGATGACGTGGGTATAATTTTATGTGTTTTAAAAACAACCGGTGTGTTGGTGTCGCAATGTCTGGTTCATTTTGTAAGATTTGTCGTTTCACAAGGTGGTCTGTAAAGAAAAAAGGTGATGCCCAAATAAGGTCAGTACCTTTACAGGTATTTTTAAGTAAAACAAAAAATAGAAAAAGATGATGTTCAAATAAGGTCTTAATACCTTAATATATATTTTAAGTAAAATAAAAAATAGATAGGTCATGGCTTGTTACACCGACTACGAGGCTGATCGTTGGGAGTTTGTAGTTGCAGAATGGATGAATGGTAAAACATTTTGTATAGCAAATCCAAATAACGGTGTATGTCTTAGAAAAAAGGAGGAATGGTGTATTACGAGTTTGACCGATGTTTTGATAGAAAAGGGGTTTATACCCGAATCTATACAACACGATGCTTATTTGTATGAGGCGTTGATCTGGCAAATGCAATTTCAATTATTGCAAAATATTTGGGCTCCCGTTGCCATAACAGCCGGTAATTTTTTACGAAGTAGCTGCGTTGATCGTTGGATTATGGGTGAAGTGAATGGGAAAAAAGCAAAAGCCATGCAGGAGTTAGAACGTACTACCGGTGTAAATTTGGTCTATTGGTATCGTTTAAAGAAATGCGAAGTGGCACGTGATAAAGCACAACCCTTCGTTAAAAAAATGGATAAGATGGTTAGAAAATTTTTTTACCGTATTTTCCTGCCATAATTTCAGCTCTTGAGTTACGGATTTCTTTTTCTAATTCGTCAATACAGCAAAGGTAGCAAAAGCAACCGCAGATGCAGCGCATTCCATAAAGTTTTTCACTACACATGCATTTACATTTGTCCATTTTTTTTGTAGGAGCGTGTCGGCGGACGGATGACGCGAAGTATGACAAAAGAACAGCTGCATTCTTTTTTTTGTAACATATTTCAATAAAATAACGAATTTAAGAATGAACTTTTATATATATAGTTTTTTTAAAAAATATTTTAGTTATAGTTATACACCTTGTTAGTTAACATGTGTGTCGAGATTCTATTTTATAATGGTTGTAAAAAAATGTATGCTGTAAAAATAAATGTTGAGGATTTTGAAAAAGTGTTGCGTGATGTTTTACCGTGTGGTGTAAATATGTCGTGTATTACGACATGTACAGTGACCGACAAATATTCTATTTTACAATTTTGGAACCGTTTAACCCGAAATAAATCTATGTTGGCTTCGTTGTATGAATCACCTTTTTTAGATAAAATGATTGTATCGGGTTACGATATTATGCGCTGGTATAAAACATATTGTACACAACAACGGCGTTAGTAAAAAACGAAAAGATGGCGAGTAGGATATTACCCGATCATGTGGCCGCATATATTGTTTTCAATTCAAAGGTGGAAATACCTAAAAAACCTGATGATTGGCATATGGGTGAAGCGACTGATTTGTTAGAGAATATCGTGGCTCGTTATTTATGGAGATGGTATGTGACGGTGACACGTAATGGTTTGAGTAAAGATGTGTGGACAGATTCATTTACGACGGTTTTGGCCGATTGCTGGTACAATGTTGAAAATATATACGATGTTTTGCTTGAAGTATGGTGTGATGAAGTACAATGTATAGATCGCGAATATGAATTAATGAATGATAAACAAGATTTGTTATATAATATAGCTATGTCCAAACTACAACGAAGACGTACACATCGTGTACAACATTATCAAGATCTAGATGAATATATAGATAATATTTATTTGCGAGAGTAGTTTTTACCTGTAATTTCATACATCAATACGTGTTTACATGATTTTTGTTTTTTGAACCATTTTTCGTCGTAAATTTGAACCCCTTCACTTACATCTTTGAAACAGCATTTAATTTTAATAGCCTGACCTGTTTTTAGAGTTTGCAATATTTTTAGACGTAAATGCGTGTTGCTCGTATGTAACGTCATACTGTTTTGAGTTTTATCGTTATTTAAAAAATATCCAATTCTTGTTTTGAGTTGTTGAATATAATAATAGTTGATGTATTCGACGAGGGTATTATTCTAGTTTGCTCGTTGCTGCTAACATCTATTATAGTTCCGCCATGACTACCGCTAACGATAACAAATTGGCTAGTTGTCAGCGAGAGATTTTTAAGGGTGCGGAACCGATAAGAATGACAGACCGTATAAGGTCATTGAATATTTGTGAAGACGCTGATGCGGATGGGGATTCTATTACAGCGGTGTACGGTAGTGATGATGATGATGATGATGAAGGGGGAGTTAACCCACCACCCTCACCACCCTGTCGTCATCATCCGAGATTTGATGAGACATTTCGTGCGTACTGTATTGCTCAGGAGGAAAAATATAAAACTATGCGGCAATCGTTATCGTTTCACATGTATATGGATAAAGTAAATGCCGAAGGTCATTGGTCGTGTTGGTCTTCAATGCAAGATATACAAAAAGAAGAGGATTTATCGCGTTGGATATTTACCGGTGAAAGAATGGGTCCAGACGATGATGAACACTTAAAGGATTTTATATGTTTTATGTTTGTTTTGAACCAGTCTGTTAGGGATGAACAAGTAGAGATTTTACAACAATTTCGATTAGAATTAGAACAGAGAGAAAAAAATAAAAATTAAAATTGATTTTATTTTGTATTTTTTTCATAGTCTTTCCCTGTAATATTTTTCATTGCTTCTACCATTTCATTACACTGTAGCATTTTTTTAACGTTTTGACGTACAATATAGGGGTGTACATAATTATCCTGTGTGTCAAAATACATATTATTATCAGTATCTGTGTCTTCATCGCCACTACTACTACTATAACTACTGCTGTCACGACTATTTTCAACCTCTTCTCTTTTTCTTTTATTCATCACCGACGAATTCACACTGTTCGCAACACTTTATTGTTCTAGAGGTCATATGCAAAAAAACAATAATACTCGGATTTATAATTCTGTTTAAGAAAATCGTGTACGACAGTTTCTTTAGATTTTACCGGCGAGATTTTGCATTTGACCAATTCTTTTTTGTTTTCTTTTAAAGCTTCGGTGATACTATTTTGTTGCTGATTACTTTCTTCTTCCGGTGTTTCTTCTTCTTCTTGTTTATTCACACTAGTTACCGTTACGCCACAGTTATGTATGTCTCTGGGTTGGTCGCGTTGACTGTGTAGTATTGTTTGTGCACAATCGTATAGTTGTTTTGCTTTTAGGCAATTGAGACATCGTTCACCACAAGCGCAGTTTTTATTTAAGGGGCAGTAGTTACAGTTAGACATTGTAGCTAGATATGTAGCCTATTTTTCGAACGCGTATTTTTTATAGAAAAAAATATATGACCATATTTGGGCATTTTATTTTTTATATAACATTGTGTTTGAAAAGAAAAAGTGTTCACAATACAATATGCTCATATGCGACTGTAGCGTGTGTGAAGTGTGGGAAATTGGGTGTGAAAAAGTCACATGTGAAAAAATTAAATGTTGTTGTGATGAATATGTATCGTTAACAACGTACAATGACGTGGCGTATTATATATGTGCCGATAAACATTATACACGTGGTGAATTAGGGGGTTATTTTTGCGGTTTTCAAATTGAAGCAACGAAAGAATGTCGTGGAATGCAGTATGTGAAAATTATGAACGATGTTGAAGAGTATATTTTTACATGTTATATCGAGATCCTTGCAAATGTGGCGTGCAGACAAAGGCGGTGCTAAAACGTATTAGTTATTCTACCCCGTCATATATGCGCGGGTGTTCCACTACAGATGAATTGCAGCTATTTTATGTGTGTGGGACGGGTTCTTGTGATATTGAGGAATCGATTCCTGAAATTATTGCCAAACGCCATGAAATAAAGTGTTTGTGCGGTAGACGCTGTATATATCAGTACGGTGTTTATAGTTGTCCAAAGGTTGGCGGCGGTTGTGGTGTTTGCTTTCACGAAATGGATTCTCTAACGTTTATGCATACGTGGATTGTAAATAAAGCGGCGGCGTTAACATTATACACACCACGGATATGTCATTTAAGATCTGTGATAAAATATGTATTAGAAAAAGAGAAATTGTGCTATGTATGTAGACACTTGCAAACATGTGGAAACATTTTGATTTATTTTATTAATATTAATAATTATTTACAGAAATGACATCCAAAAATTACCACCTTGTTGTGTTTTATGTTTTCCATCGTTTTCTACATAATAAAAGCGATATTTTTTAGTGTCTTCCTTTTATGGATAAAATTTTTTTTTAACGTCGCCCCCTACCTCAACGCGGACGTCTGGGAGGTGGGTAATAATACCCTTGAGGTTGATAAGGTTGATAGGGTCGATAACGCATTCGTTGATTACGTTCCATATTATTTGATTGACGTTGATTTACATTTAAATTTATGGGTTGTGATTTTGATTTTTTACCCCCCACCAAATAGACTGCTTAGAAAACCACCGTCTTGTTTTTTTTGCTTTCCACGTTGATATTTACTACCCTTAAAATTCCCACCATATTGATATCGGCGTCTTGGACAGTAGTTCACCATCTTATAATAGCTTTTGCAACTGAATGCTCGTTCTCTAAAATAGCATGTGCTTATATGGGCATATATATTTTATAAAAAAACCAACCGTATATTTAAACGTATAAACACGTTTTATTTCATTTTTACGGTTTTAAAAAAATGAAAAGAGTTCTTCTGTGTAATGGTGAGTGTTATTTTGTAAAGTTAAGTTTTTTAAAATTAATCAAATGTGACACAGATTGTGTGGTTTTTGAAGTGGATTATTTTACGCGTGTGGGTCGCTACGTACGTTGTACGGTAACTAAAGAATTAAATTCTGCAGAATTTCGTATCAGTTTGAATCGGCGTGCGGGGTGGCATCGAAATAACGACGATGTTGGTTTAAAGAACCGGTTGAGATTTTTTTTTCAAGAGTGTGATTATACATTTTTGCATTATCGAAATACTATCGATTATCGACAAACAGATATTGGCTATTATTTGGCAAAATATTATGGGATATGGTTCAGCGATGATTTGATATGGTATGCTTTACATTGAATACCGTATTCGATGTACAATTATAGCCAAAATTTAACCAATCTAAAATATAAAAAACAATACGATTGGGGTTATCAAAGCGACGCGTCATGGTGGATGTTCGTTTTACTAGCACTGTTTTGTTTGATGGGGAAGTACGCGATGTAGGTTATCATTTTGATTGTACATCGATAGATGGTGAAAAATATGCGTTTTATATCGGGTATGCGGGTGGTTATATACGTCGTACTTTTTCGGTATTACCCGAAAGAATCGTGGAGACACAACTTTATAATGGCGCATATGTAGTATATTCGAAGAGCAGTATGACACATTTAAAAAGACTTTTTTGTACAATTAGGGGTTATCGAACAGATGTTAAGAAGGCTGTGATGAACGAATATCTACATCGTGGCATCTATGTGACGTCTCGATTATATGATGTTGTACAAAATCTTGAAAAAAAAAAGGTGACATTTTATGAAGATACCTTTATAGAACAATACGGCGCCCGAATAAGATATGTTCCGGAATAAATTGTATTTTGAAAAACAAAAGGAGAAAAAATACCTATTATTACGCCCTTCGTTTACATTGTTGCATGAGGGTATTTTATACCCTGTCACATATGTATTAAAAGCGGATATTTTTCGAAGAACACCTACAAATTATAATGTAATACTTATCTTACGTAGTCACAATGAAAAAGTTGTGGAACATTACTTTGTTAACGGGACAACTGTGTTACGCACAACGCTCAGCACAGAAATGAACATGGTGGTAGGATTTGTACTATATATACCGTGGATGTTCGGTTCATGTTATTTTAAAAATATTAATATTATTAGAACATATTTTTTAAATAGAAATATGATTATTGACGATACCGTATTACCGTTTATCATATACGGACATCTATATAAGTGTAATATTAAGTTTCAACGGCGTTAGTTGTGTGTATGATATGCGTATGGTATGATGATTTTTTGTTTTTTGGAAAAAAAATGGCTATTTATACGACGACGTGTTGGCACGGTTTGGTAGAAGCTGAAAGCATGTTAGTGAGAGAAAAATTTAATGAAGAAATGACACGTTATCTTTCACTATATTGGGCACCTACTACAACGATTTTTCGTAAACACGAAAAAAATAGTGGGGAGATGTGTGATTTAATGGTGGTTTTATTGCTTGACGATAACAATAATTTTAAGAATATTTCGGGTTATTTTCGTTTGTTAGTTATAGCATATATGACTGTGACCCTATATGGTCATATTGCTTTTTCAACTTCTGACCATAAATGTTATTTTTTAGATAAAATAACAATTATCTATAATAAAATATGTGACCATATTAGGGGTGTAATCGCAAAAGAATTTTTTATTAATACTGCATTGATTGCGGGCGCAATTTATACAGTTTATAAAATAATCTTGTAAGAGTGAAAAATCACACACATCCTACAAGATGGCACAACCGCAACACGAAATAAACGTAGTTGAGTTATATGAGAAGCGAAATGCTTCACATGTTACAGAATTAGGCGCTTACGAAAATAGAACAAAAAAAATGTTGTGGTTTGAGCGATGGAACGAAAAATGTTGTATCGCTTCGGCATTGCCCACGTAAGGGGGTGATAAAAATTTATATAAAATGAAATTTGCCATGAGTGTTGACGAGCTTCGTACCGTGTATGAATGTCTTCGGACATGCAAGAAAGGAGGCACTCATTATTTCATCATCTCTGAATCTGAAGATTATCAGAAGAATTTAGTACGTATTGTCTTGAAAGACAGCAAGTACAAAGGTTTGGTTCTGACCCGTCTAAACGCGAGCAAACCTGCAGATGTTTTGATTGGGACCGTTCCCTCGGGTGACGAGGAAGAAGACCAATCACCGACCGAAGAACCCTTGCACGACGATGTGGAAGCGGATGTGGAATGGGTCGAACAGTGGGGGAAATGTTTCTTCTCCAAAAATGAAAATTGGCAATATGTGACTAAGAAAATTAACGAGTTCTTACTTGCTGTCCAGCATCAAATGGATGTTGATGATGAGTCAATGATGACACCCACACTACCCGAAATCCCACCGACACCCGCAAAGACCGCGAAAAGAAAAGAAGCGTCGGCCAAAACTTCACTCGGTAAACAATCCGCCTCACTCGGTAAACAACCTGCCAAGAAAAAACGCATCGCTGTTGAACCGAACGATGAAGAGGTAATAAATTTTGGACAATGGTATCAGGATATAAAATTATACGGTAGTTCGCACAATTTTCAAACGCGTGTAAGTTGGGTTGTTAAGCGGGTGTTGCTAAAGGTTTTGAAAGATGATGTTTCTTTTGAAGAAGCATTAAAATTGTATAACCCGCAAGGTGAATTTAATATATTATTAGATGATGATATAAAAGCGAATGTATTAGATACCAAAGCGCGCATACAACGAATGCAACAAGCGGCCGACATGTCTATGGGTAGTTTTACGGATACTCTTTTTCAATAAATTTTTCTTTTTTTAGTATCGAAAAGCCATATCACTTATTATAGCTGTGATGCATCGTGAAAAAATTAAAACATGCAAAGAAGCCGTATTGCTATATGCGCGGGACATGAACGACGAATATCCGTACAACTATCTGGATATGATTAAAAAAGATGAAAATGTAGATACAATAGATAATATGTATGCCGAAATGATTGCTAAAAACATGTTATATTAATTTTTATTTTAGTAACAATGGGAAGAACAAGACCCAATACAAATAGTGAACTGATTAAAAGAACATCGCGTTTGTTAAAACACGAACAATTAAATAAAAAACAGAAAGAAGCATATACGTTACATAGTAGGAAATTTACAAAATATAAACGTTTACCCATTAATGTATATAGACGTAATGCACAATGGAGTATTGATTTAGCAGATCTAAATAGTTTGGCAAGATTTAATAATCAATATCGTTATCTACTCGTGTGTGTGGATATTTATCCGTGTTACGCGTTCGTACAGGCGTTGAAAACCAAAACAGCTAGAAATGTTGCGAATAAATTTGAAGATATTTTGATAAAAGAAAAGGAAATCCCATTAAAAATTCAAAGTGACGAGGGGACCGAGTTTGCACTAATAAAAAGGGATTTGTGTAAAAAATACGGTTTTACACTTTTTCACACATATAATCGAGAAACTAAAGCCGTTCATGCCGAACGATTTATCGAAACGCTTAAACAAAGTATTACCCGCTCAATCACCGGATTAGATCAAGGTTATAAATATATCCAAAATTTGGCACTAATTGTTGAGCGGTATAACGAATCGCCTCATAGAGGGATATATAATTTAACCCCTTTAGATGTGTATAGACGCGGTAAAGAACCCGACGCATTTCAAAGGCTAAAAGCACTGTTGAATAGTCGCACGGGAGCTGTACAACTTTTAAAACAAGGCGAGCATGTGCGGATTGCCCGAATTAAAAATAATGTTTTTGAAAAATCAAGTTTAAGACGTTGGGTGAAAGAGAGATTTCGTATTAAAAAGGTGTACATATCCGACCCTGTCACGTATTCGCTTGAAGATCTGAACGGTGAGGAAATCAAGGGGATATTCTATCATAGCGAATTGCAAAAGATATGAACGTGCAAATTGTTAGTAATGCACGAAATCATGTTGGCGGTACAAATTATACCAACGATTTCGTTATGCCGCTGCCGACATTATTAGATGCCGAAAATAAAGAATTATACATGCGCGTCTTAAATTTATCATATCCGTTAACTATTGAAAATGTTCAAAGCAAGACATGCGGTGTACAAATTAAGTTGGTTTTTCCCACAACATCGGATTCTGGTATCGAAATTAAATTTAAGACTGATATGATGTATTTACCGGCGGGGGCCTACACATTGGAAAAACTTCTGGATACTTTAAATACGTTTGTTGCGGAATATGATGTAAAATTTACGTTGTTAAATAATGGTCGAATCGGCGTGACTTACAATATCGAACGAGAATATTGGCATTCAAACACGCATATAAAAAGAGTTACGACAAAACCGCCACATCAAGTATTTCAAGCTTTTTCCCAAAATACCGCTGAGGGTGATGAATTTGAAATGATGTATACCAAATCTTTGGAATATATGTTAGGTTTGCGGAAATTAATAGTTCACCCCGATGTGGTTGAAACAAAATTGGCATGGGAACGTGGATCTTTTTTTTTCGCAAATCATTTAAACCCTCCCCATAATTTGTATCGCTTCATGAATAAGACCAACGAGAGTGGCGACAACAATTTTGCTTGTTCTTTCATGGGTGAAGCCCTTCCGGATATTTCCAACGGCATCGATAAAATGTTCGTATATTGCGAACAATTGGAAATGTCTATTGTCGGCGATACATATGCGCCCTTGTTAGCTATTGTACCGTTAAAAGGTAAAGATCGTGGTAGCGGTGCATTGTGCGTGTATACGCCGCCGAGTACACGGCATAAATTAATCAAAAGTAAAATCGATCAATTTAAAATTACTGTTTACGATACAACACATACATTGATACCGTTCAGTAGTGGTACCATTAATATTGAGTGCGTAGTGGAATAAGAAAAAAAATGTTGAAAATCGAACTTGAAGTAAAGGCGATCCGTCCTAAAGAACTTGTACCGGTTAAATATGAATACAGTTCTGAAGTTAAATCGCATATATCGCATAAAACAATGTACTATACTGTCGCACATGTTACTGGTTTACTAGGGGGTTATAAAATATCTGTTGCACGAAAAATGAACGTTACCGATAAACTGACAGGTCGTGAAATAAAAGTACGCGGCGGTACATTCTACGATGGTAAAGATTATGGTGCGGTAACTCGCGGAAAACATGTCATTCACTATTATACGCTAAAACGATATTTATTATTTGAACGTTTTGAACAAGTGTCAAATAACAGGATTGTAATCCCCGTGTCGAATTCGACAGTTAAAACACCGTTACCCCATTGTTTATTAACCGTACGAAATGTTGCAGATTTAGCGGATAATGTAAAATTTATTTTTGAACGTACAGCGGGATATACGACGGATATTTTTGCTTTAGCAGCCAATGTTCAAAATCGGTCAAAATTAAGTATTATTTTAAATATATATGATGAGATATAAAAAACTAATCATTTACGATGGAGCAGGCAGACTATGTGAAGCTATTAAAAGGAGGCGGTATACGTTATAAGGGGACAAGTTTGTATATGTTACCGGGTAAAGCATCAACAGTTGAAGAACGTGCTGCCGGTAAAATTTGTGCACCGCCACAATTAAACCCGTCCTACGCTACAAACCCAAAAATACAAAGGGTGGGTAAAATAACAGCGAGTGCCCCTAAACAACAGCCGACACAACAACAACAATATCCGGCGGAAATTTTAAAATTAATCTATGGGTAGTAAACGAAGAATAGCTAATAAAAAGGGTCGAAAAGTTCAAAAGGGGAAAAAAATTCAACAAGGTGGTTTTGGACCCGCTGCAGGAATAGCGTTGGGAATGGCCTTACCCATGCTATTAAATACGGGTACAAGTGTAGTGGGTAGTATTTTTGGTAAAAAACCCGCTCAAAAACCTGTACAAAGTATGAATCAAGGAGGTAATAGACCGCCGCCCTCATGGATGTATGATAGACCGAGACCCCGACGTTCCAGACGACGTCCAAGATATTTATACGACGACGATTATTAATTTGTAAAAATAAAATTTAATAAAATATATTTTTTTAAATAAAGTGTGTGAGTGTTTTTTTTTTTAAAACAGATTCTTTTTAAAATAGTTTCATTAGTTGATTGAACATCGTGAAGATGAAACGTGCAAGACAATCACCTCCGGATGCCGAACCTGTTGAAGAACATGATAGTGGTTTTGTTGGGCCGATGTCATTATTTGACACATTCCCCCATAATGATACATTTGCTGAAACACGTACTTTAGAGTTACTACCTAACGCTACTACCGAGAATGCTGAAATTTATACATTTATGCATAATCGTCAAGATTATGGTGTAATTGATACAGTTGATGCAAAAATATCAGCAAAGTTACGTGTTGCTGTGATAGCCGGTGGGGCAGCACCCGCCGGTGATCGGAATATATGTGTTAATATGGCACCGTTACGTTACGGGTGGAAAACAAAAGCTGTATATTTAAATAATCAATTAATTACACCGCAATCAAGTAAGGAAAATGAACTTGAATTTACACATGATTTTCTAACCACCGTACCTTCAGAGTATCTCGATGATAAAAATATTAATTTAATGATCCGCGATACACCAGGCAATATGGATACAATCGCAAATATCCATGATGGTGGTGCGGGTAATGATAATCTGGGTGCTCGAGCAAGATATAATAAAATAAATACAGATGAAGTATTTCGATGTATTGATAGAATCGATGTATTGGGGCGTGTTAAACGTTACGTGCCTACGTCAGTTGATATCAAAGTGGTTTTAACACGGCTGGATGAAAATAAAATGTTGTTTGGTACAGCGGCACATTGTAGATTAGTGGAGCTACTTATGGCAGATTTGAAATTAGTCGTTCCGATTTTAAAACCCAACGCTCAATTATCGGCCGCAATCAATGATTTGATGATTCAAAAAGGTGAAGAGTGTCGATATTATCGTATTTCACATCGTTATGTTGCAATCCCAATTCCTGTGAATAGCCGTCACATTCAATACAAAGATATTTTCAATGGTGCAAGACCGACACGTCTTATAACAAAAATTGTATCGCAAGACCGTTACAACGGCTCGTATATATTGTCACCGTTTTCAACCCCGTTCCCCAATATCTCTCGTTTCACTGTAAGCATCAATGAAGCTGAAATACCGCCGGTAATTACTTGCTCCCAAGAGGCTTACATCAATTTACGTCAAATATTTGATCGACGTCATAGTGAAATGCCGTGCACGTATGATGAATATGTATCAGATTATGGTATGATTGTTACAGATCTATCACCAAATCGTGATGGTTTTTCACAAGTTTTACCTAATTCAACAAGTGGGAATTTAGGTGTGAAAATTGATTTTGCAGATGATACAAATGTGGCACAACAACTCATTTGTATGGGTGAATTTAGAAATCAATTAAGCGTTGGTTTTGGCACACAAGCACGTTTAAAATATGATGTATAAGTATTAAAAAAACATTTCTCTACAAGAATGGCGAAAGGACGTTGTTGCGCAAATCGATCGCGTAAGAAAAAACAAAAAGGTGGTCGGGGAACGTTATATTACGTGCGAAAAACTTTTACACCAAAACAAAAGGGTGGAAATTTTAAAATTGCAGAAAAAGCTTTTAAACTTGGAGAAAAAGCAAGAGGATCGAAAAAAAAATTCAAAAAGGAGGCTTTAAAATGTGGGATATTTTTGGGGATGCTTAAAATGTGGGGTATTTTTTTTTTTCGTCCAAATTAAATAATTAAATAAATTTTTTCGTCCAAGATAAGATGTATTAAAATCACATGTAAAACACGTTTTCTGTCATTACAACATGCCACGACACGCTATCATGAAGAAAGGTTTAAAACCCGGTCCCGCTAAGAAACTCGAATCTTTCTTGAGAAGACCGCGACCGCCGAACACAAAAATTATTAGCAGTAAAGGGGTGAATATTCAAACTATTCACATACATAGTGTAATTTCCAAATATGGCTGAAAATACGGAATTTATCGAAAATGCTTTGTTATGCGATAACGTTAACTTGACGGGTTACGCCGATACTGATGATGATGATGGGCATGGTGATGTTGATGGTGATAACATTGATACCGCTAGCGATGTTACTACGGAAAATGTTAATAATGATGATATTGTCGATGTTGACGAAAATATTTATTCATTTGATGGGCATAATGGCATGCAGGATTCAAATATCGATGACGAAAGTAAATTTGAGGATGTTGAAATTGAGGAAGAGGGGTTGGATGAAAAAACAATACAATCCTTTTTAAAACAATTAATTCAACTACAAGATCAGGCTGTAAAAAAAAAGAAGGAGAACCGTCTTATACCCTGTGTGGCAAATTTTCTGAAATTAGATTTAGATCAGAAAAGCGAACAAATTACCCCGACCATTATAAGACATCTGCTACATATAACGCAATTAATTGTACGTAACAAACTCGACATTAAAATAGATCATGGTGATCGCGGTGTTTTAGAATATATCACGAGTAAAGATTGTCCAAAAAAAGATATAAAATTTACGTTTGTAGAAAATATGCGCATTCACGGTTATATTCGGAAAGCCATTGCACAACTGCAGACGATCAAAAAAGATCATTTGAAAAAAAATGGGCGACGAAGTCAAGCGGTTAGCCCTGATAGACGCAAATAAGTTGAATACCCTGATGGACATGCTTGCTAAAAATAATTCGCGGCAAGAATTGTTGAGTGATGCAAAACGTAGTGCCGAGGAAGCGGGTCTTATTGAAAGTCGTCAGGAGGTTCAAAAATCTGTTAAAAATAATGCTTTAACAGCAGGTAATGACATTATTAATTTTTTAAGAAAAACTGAAAATTATCGAAAATCAGTTGGTCTTAATCAAACCGAGGAAGATGAGGGGGTGCCCGACGGTAACAAACCCGTACCCGCAACAGTGGGGCCTTCAGGTGCGGGTCATAAACCGGGAACGGTTGCTTCTTCAACTGAAAAAATTGAAGAACATTTTCGTAAAAACGGCGTAAAACCTATACCGCAGGGTATCAAATTTGCAGATGGTCAACTTGGTATATCATATCAAGATATGATAGAGGATTTAACACACGCAACTATACGCAAACACAACCAAATTTAAATGACGCAAATCGACACAAGGTATTATTACTATTACGAAAGACCAATATGCCAATTTCATACATTCGAAATAAAAGAATTAAAGAAGAGTACAAAACTATTTTAAGTCAAAGCAATTACACCCCCGTACGACCCATATCACGTCGATTGCCTCAAATTGTAGGAAAAACGACGCCGACGGTGACACCCAAACGACCTGTTTTACGTGGTAAAAGAAGAAGGGGTTATCTTTCGGATTAAATAATGGTGTCGTTAACTTGTTTCATAAGTAAATTCTTAAACACCGACGACATCGATCAATTAGCCTGTGAAAATGCCATTGTAAAACCCCATTATCTGGGTTGTTATCCCGCCAATAACTATCCGAAAAATGTCAAAGATCGTTGTTGTTGGGTGTGGAATACGGACGAAGATGATAAACCCGGCACGCATTGGGTCTGCATTGTAAAGGATCGTCAAGATATTGTATTTTTTGATAGTTTCGATAAAACACCTCGTTTTTTTGGTCGTAAATACTGGCTAGATTATTTTCGTAGTTTACGGTGTAACTTTTCTGTTTACACGCGTCTGTTTACACGCGTCAACTACCGCATCAAGCGTATATTAGCAAGACGTGCGGCGCATGGTGTTTATTATTTCTAAATAGTTTTTATAGTAACGATAATATCATCGATATATTTTCCGTCAAACAAGAAGAACTTTTAGATAACGAAAAGAAATTAAAACAATTGGTATATCATCAATACCCGAACATGATTAATATATATAAACGTAAATGTAGTAAAGTTAAAGGTCAAATTTGTAAAACATATTTAGAAGCATTTCATCAATACATGTAATTTGTTTATGTATTTTTTATTAATATATTTTTTTTATATTATACAAATTGTTTTTCTGTATCGTAAATTATCGTACATTCATCGGGTAATATACCCGTTCGAACACGTGCATTGGCTGGCGAATGAGGACATCCGTCAAACAACACATATCCGTATTGTTTTTTACCGACATCTGCCAATATTTTTCGTATCATAGGCAGACGGATGCCCTTATTTCGCGCTATCAATTCGATATCTCGAGTATCAGTATGATTATTAAAAACAAGATGGTACATGCTGTTTACCCACATATTTCGTAATTTGCCATTACCATAATTTAAATTTTGACATACAAAAAATACAGAGAGATTTAAATGATGGCTGTCACGTGTCGCTAAATTGTTTAAGTTTTCGGTATTTTCCTTACTCGACATTGAAAAAACCATTAGGTCATCGAGAACTAGTAGGGTGCGCTGACCCAGCAGTGGTCTTATATTCTCTATAGTGGGTATACCCAATCGTGTACAGTCGTAAAATTTGCATGCTTTAAGTGCGGATGTCTGATGTTTTGCAGCAACAAGGTCTGTAATTTGTGCATATATCGGTTGTTCAGCTGTGTATAAGTACAGTAGTTTGTCAGGTGTTGGTACAATCAGTTGGTCAATGTTCTTTATTATTTCGACCATTAACTGTGTTTTACCCGATTGCGTTGGTCCACATATTGTCATCATGAAAGGATGTTGAAAGGGTAATGTTACATTATGTACACAATCAGTGTTTGTTTTTTTCTAAAAAAGAGTATAAGAAAATTATTTATAACCGAAAGGTGTGGTGGTAAAATCATCATGCACGACACGCTTATCGAATGTGAATTTAAATTTTTTCACGTTTTGTTGCACGGAAATACTCTGAGTATTTTCCCGAACAAATTCTCGATAGCTAATCTCGATTTCTTTTGAAGTATCTTGCACGCACTCACGAATGCTATCGAATGTTAGTAGTTTTGCAGCATCCCCTTATAATGAAAAACCCTTTACGTGTACAATTTCATCTTATTGTTTGCTTTCGCTACCGTCGTCGTTGTACCGCGTATAAACATTCGTACGATACGAATAGGATTTCGGACCTGCCGAACAAAATTGCTCAATCCATTTTGTGCTTGTTTTCTTTTCAACTAACTCATCGGTCATTTGACCCAAATATTCGCTGGTTTCCAAATATTTCCCGTTTGCACGATCCTCGATAAAAATTACCGAATCCGTATCATAATACAGAACATTCGAGCCTAATTTAAGCAAATATACTAATAATTCCAAACGCGAATACGCTGTGACAAACGATGCAATAATCACATTGCGGTTGGGTAGTGGCGTTAAACTAGCTGTTTTTCTGTGGGTCGTTCTTGCAATATTACCGCTAATAAAATCTAATGAGGTTACATCCACAGTGCGGTCATTTACTAATTCTAACAAATCGTCCATGCTTTCTAAAAATGACACAACCGTAACATTTTCATTTTGGGCCAATTTACCCCACAAGGAATTCAATAACGCTTTCATAACTGTTCTCTGACCGGCATTATAGCACATTTTATCGGACTCCAAAAGAACCCCCTCATGTTTTAGATAATCGTCAATATACTTCTGCAACTTTTCTTTTACAACCGCACCGTCTTTGTCTAGACATTTTTTTGGAACCCCGCTACTTTCTTGCTTAAGTTTTATAAATGTATTTACATATTGATCGAATATTTTCTCACGTTTCTCATAATGATAAATTTCATAGACAATTAAGATATGATAATCTAATTGTAGGGCTTTCTGAATTTCGATACTTGTCCACGTGCCATATAGTGCACGCTGTTCGTCATTGTGATCACATCTATCACGTTGCTGTCGTAGCACACACGTACGACACAGGGGAAATGTTAATTTCTCTGAACGAAAGGGCAATACAGGAAACAATAAGTGTGTCGGCGGAAGAATTTTACACTTAATTAAACCAAACACGTGATTTACGTCGATGTTTTGACATGCGAGACCATGAAGGATGACCGGATGTTGCGTAGGATATTCAAATTTTTTCTGCACATACGGGTAAAGAGAGCATACGTCGAAATACATCGCTGGTAAACCGCTGTGCTTCATATCGTAATATAACGTTGCGGAAGATGTGCGACCGCCAAAAAGTGCGTCACGTGGCTCCAGTTGGATGAATTCAAAAAATGATGTTAGCTGCAATTGTTTTAAACGATACGGTGTCATATCAACATCGTTACGATAATCACATTCCCATTTCTCAATAACCGTATAGCCGGCTTGTCGAAACGTTCTCGACAATCTTTGCGTGCTAGCGAATAGTGTAAAAAATTTCTCACACAAAACGCTATTGTAACAATCGCCATCGTAACAACGATCACAACCGTGATAGAAACACCCGTGAAACTGATAAATTGTTTTGGTCTTTTCACAATACCCGTCGACATAACGCACGCCTCACCCCCAACACTAAGCTTACTGGTCAATCTTAGATTATTTTCATTTAGCGTTGTTTCAATATCTTTCAACCAACATAGGGCGATTGCACTTTGGTTAATATTCTTACCCCCATAACCGCATGCGGGTACTTGTCCGATTTGTTCCTCTTTTAAAAATTTTTTGCGATATATTTTTAGAGCCAAACCCGCCACAGTATTACATGTGCGGTCGTAAAAGGGTAATACACCCGTAATCTGATGAATAAGTCTCGAGAATATAATGCAACCCTGTCTCAAGATGTCAACATCCAGACGACAATAATAATATATCACCTTGCGAAAAACATACGTTTACTCTGTTGCTGTTTATACCACTTATCAAAAGCTTTTCGCTCTTTACTGCCCTCAGGGGGGAGTTCAAAATATTCTAACCCCACCATGTCGCCGACATAATTTAAATCCGTAAACAAATAGGGGTGGTAACCCTTCGCCATGTTTTCAATCCCCAAAGCTTCGGGAAATTTTGCTAACCTCATCGAAAGAAATAAATAGCTGTCGATTAGTTTTAAATTACGTTCTTCCAACTCCAAAGACATCACCTTACTCCTGTTCATTACAACATCCGGTACAAGTTTACGTTGAATTAATAATTCGCGCATTAAAAAAATACTGTCGAATCGACCGCCGTTATATGCCACCCACACACTATTTTTGGGTTGCGACATCATGAAATCAACCAAATCCGATACAATATCTTCGTTGTTTTTTTCAAAAACATATTGCCGATGACCGCAACAGAGTACCGGCTCGACAGAAATATCGACAAACGGTTCGGTCGGGTGTGGTAAAAAATGCTCGTATTTTTTTACAAATGGTTTTTCATCGCAGACTTTTTGAACGACACAATAAAACGGTATCATATAGATATCACCCACATTTACGCGTGTTTCAAAATCGTAAAAATACATTGTGGGATGCGTTACATTTTTATGGTCCTTTACGGGTTTGATATAACAATGATGATCTTTTTTTTAACTTATTACAATGTAGACAGAACATTCGTCACATTTGTATACCCTTTACTAGCTGTAATTGTTTTACGCATTACCGATTTATAACACACGGCACAGAAAAAAAAACGTTGACACAGTGTTTCGGTTGTCAGTGACCCATTCACATATGTTTTAAATACTCTTTGCAATAAATGTTTGGCGAAACAATCGGGATTATAAAAAATAATATCGCATATCGTACACTGTTGTACAAAACCCGGCACGGAGACACACTTAGTCGTATTACTATAACAACGGTGACATGTCAAACTCGATATACACACGTGCGTACTTTTTGTTTCGTGTCGTCGGAAATACCGCATGCATGAAAAACAAAATTTCGACAGATTTAAGCGCGCAAATGTATATGGTGACGTCACTAGATCATAATGTTTATCGTTTAGCCATAAAAATAACTTCGTTTGTAACCCGATGCAAACGTTGATCGGGACCTAATCGAGAATTGTAAACAATACTGTCCGCCTGTTGTTTGGAAAAAACAACTAAATCTATCCCGTCACACTTCAAATATTTTTCATACACATCTTGTAATTGATTAACACGCACAGGGGCCCCCACCGCTAACCCGCTAGTCATATACACGTTTGTAATGGTGTCGTCTGTATATATGTTGCTTAAAGGTAAATTATTGTTTCTTTTCAGTTTGTATGCTGCAGCATCGTCGTGTAAATAAGATTTACCCACTAAGAGTGCTAAACCTAAACAACAATTTTTAACATTCGAACTGCCGATTTGAAAAACACCATGACGCACTTTGCGACCATGTTTTAACGCCACGCTATTTTTCTTACCGCTACCGGATTCCATGGTGTTTTTACCAAAATATTTGTACAGTTTGCTTTGTTTTTTTTTCTTTTTTACACGTGACGTTTTTTACGCGAAATATAATTATTCGGAAAAATGTACAAACTAACGGTGGTGTTCCAACCATTATTAATAATCTCTTCTGCATTGCTTTGCATATGTTTTTCAAAAATATTAAAAAACAGTTCGGTTGTAAAATCAGTTACAGTTAATACACATGTGGAAAAAGGAGTGCGCGGTGTGTTCGAGATAAAAAATCTTGCCTTGTCCGTATTCGTCTGAGCATAATATAACATTGTATTAATTAAATAATCAAAGACACTACGTAAATTTGCAAAAAAATCGGGTAGACTCCCCATATGCTCACTACCCACATTAACATCGAATATATATTCGGTATACCCAAAACGTTCATGAATGCGTATTTGTCGAACCGAAAACGATTTTTTTGACACATTCACATTTTTATGTGATTGGACAAGTGCTGCTAATTCTATAATGTCACGATCTTCTATATTATAATTACGTTTTTCTTTATATAACGTTTTTGTTTTTTTAACCATTTCAGCTAATTTACTTATTTTCGAACGTTTATTATTTCTAGCAACAACCATCTTAGCGATTTCCTCAATATTTTGTTCACGTTTTTCTCTATCTCGTTCATTAAACAATTTTCTCACCAATTCGATTGTTTTTCGATTGACGACTCCTTTTTGTCTTTTATTGGGGTTTTTCTCCCCCTCGTCACCCGCCCGTCTTTTTCCACCACCCTTCGACGCCATTGTATACAGCAACAATTTGTGGTTTTCACATTGTCTTCATCGTTGTTTTCACCGTCTATAAAATCCATCGAAATATTATCACTGTCTCGAATTTGTACCATATTACAATTAAATGTCACCCACGGTGTATCTTCACCACCCTTAAAACATTTTTGACCCATTTCAATCACACGTGTTGAACAAGCAACATCCAATTAAAGAATGAGCAAATTTGAAATACATATCTCAGTACATATAAAAAATGAATTGGCCAAAAATTATCGCGAACTTTACAAAATAGGTTATTAAGTGACCGATGATGACAAGTGCATTATTTTTACACCTACCATATTTATAGAGGCTTTTGCATCTTTTGCCAAAGATCAAGATCTCATATATAAAGTGGAACCGGACATGTTACGCCAGAGATTGTTGTTGTTTGAGATTGAATCACAGGTGCCGTCAGATGTGGTGACTAAAATTGAAAATATAATGAAATATATCGAACGACATTACAAAGATTATATTGGCGTAACTATAGTGTATGCGGAATAAGTAAAAAAAATGAGCGGCCGTTTTGTAACAAACTTAAAACAAAAACGTTTACATCAACAAAGTATTCGAAAATCAAAATAGTGTATTAGCGATACATTATTACAAAAACGATGTTGTAAACGAACAGCGCACACACCAAAATGTTGGATACATTTAGCTAAACAGGATAATCTGCGAATTAAACCTTCGGGAATTCAAAATGCTGGACAAGGATTATTTAGCTGGAAAAAACCCATACCGCCGGGACGCGTAATTTCGAAATACACCGGACGACGTCGTACTCGTGAACAAATTGATAGAAAATATGGTAAAAGTGTCGCCAAATATACCATATGTAATCAAAAAGGGTTATGTGTCGACGCAAATCATACAACAGATGCCGCGGCTAGATTTGCAAATGATGCTAGAAATACAAAATTTCATTATAATGCCCATATGCGGGGTAATCAAATGTTTCGATTAAAATCCTCGCAACGTATCTCACCACATTCGGAAATTTTTGTTAACTACGGTGACGACTATTGGTTATAAAAACATCTGCAGCTATTAAAACATTCATATTTTGTTGGGAAACTACGCGTACGCACAATGTCGTTGTAGTAGTTGTAGTTGGGATCGGAAAATAATGCGGGAAGACCTCGTAGAATTAGAAGACAGATGGGTGGAACGGCGGCAGCTAATCCCGGTGATATATTACAACAAGCCGTTGCGAATGCCGTTATAAACGGTCGAAAATACGCTGCTAAACAAGTAAAAAGGGCAAAACGTAAAGCAAATCGTGTAGCCCGCGAAAACAGACGCAGCAGAACAAGACGCAGTGGTATTATAAAACAAGAAGGCGGGGGTGTACGAAAACCAGTTAATCATATGCCTGTAGTTTATCAATATCATCAATAAAAAATTACATACCTTTTATCCGTATTTTTATATCTTGTTGTCCTGCTTTTCACCGATGCGCACAACGACGTGTTTTATATATCTGTTTCACCGATGCGTTATACGACGTGTTCTTTTTTTGCAAGAAAAGATACTTCATAAAAAATCGGTTCTATTCAGATTCAAGCTCGTTCGCTACTTGCTTTTTTACCCAATTGCACTCGCTACTAAACCGTGAAGCTGTCACACCCCCATACTTATTAATTTTTATAAATGGTTGACCTGTCACTCATATGTGACTTTTTTAAACTTTGCACGCTTATACGTGAATAAATGCATACTGCAAATATTCATAATTGGATTAAAAGAGTTACAAAGTTAAAAAATCATTTTATTTTATTTTAAATTTTGCGCTACGAAATAAGAGATACTGTTGCAGTGACAGTATCTTCATAACTAAAGATTAAACATTTAACCAAACATATATATATATATATATATCTATTAAAATGTCAACGACCAAATAAGGGCATGTTTCGTTTTTCCATTTTTTTTCGTAACATACTTTTATATTTACAAATTTGACGTGCACCCTCTAAATCACGATAACTAAAATCACATCTCTCACAATCCTCATAATGGGTTAACGCCTTAATATAAGGTTTCATATATTTTACTTCGTTTGTAGTTGTTCGACCCCCAAACCCAATCGGTGTGTTTGAACATCGTGTGTCAGTGTAACTCAAACCGTAGCATTCGCAGACCACATACAGCCGCACCAGCATTAATACAATCGGTCTTTTCGCCGTGAGCAATGCTGCCATATATACGCGTTGACTTGAAAACATCTGTCGAACAGCTTTCTTACTCATGCGTTGATTATACTGCAAAACCCCATATATTTTCATACCCCATCTCCCCTCCATCTTTCTTAACCCCAATCTATTGGGTATGGCCACGTAACGATAGTAGCATAATTCCCCGTCGTCTAAAAATTTTTTCAAAACTGTTACAACTTTTGATTCTTCGACAAATGTTTCAAAATAATGGGTTTTAGTTGATGTCGCCATTATGGTATAATAATTGCCAAGAAAATATTATCGTCTTGTTGTGCAGATAATTTTCGAACCGTAAAACAATGAATAAAATCCTCAAGATCACATTGTTTTAAACGACACACATTAAAGAAACGAGCAAATTGAAGTAAATCATACGATGACCTTATAAGGGCATACCCTATTATTTCGCCATCGTATCTTAATATATACGCGTCGTCTAATTGTAACATGTCATAAAATAGTTTCCTGATAAACATTTTTTCACACACGTTTTCTAACATACGATGTCATAAAAACATCCACACGTTCACAAGGGGTCTCAAACACGTCAACTACCACCCCATAAAAAGCTTTATCCCTCAAACTATCAAAATCAGCATCTAATATATGATGCAAAATAGGTAAACCTATAGAATTACAATCGTCACAATCTAATTCATCATGTGCGGGAAATGGGTGTTCTTCCACACTTTGATCTAACAGCGATAAAAAATCTTCAATATATCTAATACATTTCTTGCATACTAATATATGTGCTAAATATTTACGAATATTCATACCTATCTTCTTTACTAAATGATATACGTACGTGACTACTGGTTCGTCATTTTCGTTTTTTTCATTTATCATTTCTTCACGATAGTAATGTAACGATTTCTCGCCACTATCCAGAGCGACCAACATCTCCCCCATATTTACATATAGTCCCGTCTTTAAATGTTTCATCATGGTCGTTAACCCGACATACAACTGAACCCCGGCAAACACTTCGATCTCTGAACTATCGCTACACTCTCCCGAACCGACGTGAAAATAATGCTGGTCTACATAATAATCGCGGGGTAAACTTAAAGACTGGCAACGTACCAATTGTGTTTTCGAACGTATTAATACTTCGCGACAGCAAAACGTATAGAGTAATAACACAAACAAACCGTCCCGAACACCCAATCGCGGGATCCATTCAACGGGTATATTATATAATTTTTTCCCTTGCGCACCGTCCTCATCGACACCAACAACAGCCATTCGCGGATTTTTCTCCCATTCCAGCTCTGGAGTCTACGGATTATCACTTTTCACCATTTTCCCCGCACCTTCCTGATCATCAACAGCAATAAAATCACGTATGGTATTAAAACCGCCTTTCAACCAACATTCTTTAACTGCCGAATAATGATTAATTTTTATTTCCTTAACCAAATTTGGTTTGCAACCTCGTAAATAGCTGCATGTAGAATACAAATTCCACAATGTTGGATTATAGAGTTGTTTTATTAAAAGATACGATAGTGCTTCGACAGCTAACCACGACATCCTTGCGAAATAGAACGCACAAACTGCGCAAACATTTTTACTTCATGTTTTGAACAATGAAAATGGTTACCCAGGTGATAACGACAACATTCTTGTGATTGACCAAATATGGTCAATAGGTCTGCATACTTGGGACATGACAATACTTCAAGATTAATACACCGCACCCCCATATTATTCAACAGGTTACGTTCAATGTCACAGCCCTTATATATGCCACTAAATCAGCGGCGCACATAAATTCATCTGTTAAAAATTCCATAGATTCTTTTAATGTATAAAAATCATCTGTTAAACGTTTATGAACGATAGGTAAGCCATGAATTTTATTTATTTGATAATCAATCGTATAGCAATGCTCATTAAACGGTACAAACGGCATATACACCTGAAACGACGAACATTCGCCGGTTTTTACCCTATAAACTGATATTTCACGAAGAAATGTCTTTTTTTTATTCATATATGCCTCACAATCACGCGACGATTTTTTCAACCATACCCCTTTCATCGTGAGACATCTGATTATGTTTTCTTTGAAATAACCCCTCCATAGCCAGAATACGTATACACAACTAACAAACTCTTTTCATATACCAACTCTTTTTATTCAATTTCTATAATAACTCTATCAATCTATGTTCACAAAATAACCTTAGAAAATGTAAATTTGTCTTTTTACAAATACAACAATTGTTAAACTCCAAACACAAACATTTTGTACTATCTAACCAATACATATTTTTTAACATTTCTTTTAATATACGCTGAAGACCGTATATAAAATCCGAAGATACTACAGTTCTATATGCACGAGCTATTTCTACCCGCACCCTATCAATAGTGTCAGAATCATCCGAAAACAAAAATGAAATATTGTCTCTAATATAACACATAACATTTTCTACCAACGCTAGATATGTAGTTATTTAAAAATTCGTTGAGAATCACAGATTCCATACATTTTTGAATGCCTAAACATTGAATACCCATTGTATCATACATCACATGCCCAAAACTATTTATAGTCGGGATATATTTTACATCATATGCAATATGAATATGTGCAAACCCGTCTAATGTTTGAAATGTCAATCTATACACATAACCATGATATGTCCTATGCAGTTCCGTAATATACAACCAATACTGAACATCAGGATATAATTGATCGTAGGCATATAATGTCATCGTCGAGTGTTGCAAAACCGCAGGTTTTTTAAATTTACATTGTTCCAAATAGCGGTGTAATATCCAACCGTGTTTATCTCGAGGTGGTAAAATACACCGCATCGCTGACCAATAATCCGGCATCTTGAAAATATAATTGTCTACACTTAATTACATCGCGTCGAGTGTACAACCCGCAATGACAAATCTGATCGTTTCGCGTACAGCCACAATTCGAAATTACCCAATCCTGTACAATTCGTACCAACTTTTGATGATAGATCAAAATCTGAACCAAACGTGTTGACAGAGCTATCCCGTGATCCGTTTCAAAATCTGTGACCAAAGAAGTAAAACAATCTCTCTGATAATTTTCGTTAATATATGTGATTAGAGTATCTACTATGCCGCTAACAAATTGACGCGCTTCATTGACTGTTAACGATCTTTCTACCCGATCGTCATTTCCATAATCAATATGAAATTCTGTACTGTTAAATGTTACAGCGGGTAAATATATCGGTACAACAGATGAACGTTGAGCTTTAAACGTGTCAGGATAAATGCGATAATCAATATCCAATTCGGCATAGATTCCAAACAACCAATGTACTACACCAATAGTAATATATCGATCTCCGTTGTCACATTTCGTCACAGCTATAAGATAAATATAAAAACTGGGTATGGTTCGCATAACACCGTCTACAATTATCGTCGGCCATAACCGTCCCCCGGCTAACTGTATTCTTTGTTCTCGTCCCACACGTAAATAAAAATAAAAAAACTTATAATCGCTAGCAATGGTCTTTAGTACCGACAAGGGTTCGTCATCGAGAACTGTATCACAGGGTAGCTGTACAACAATTTCCTCTTTTATTTCACCCGCACTACAACAAAAAAAACAAAAATACTAATATTGTAGCACGGGTTTACCCCGATGATCCAATTCTAAGAGAACACCGTTATAACCCCGTTTATAATATTCCACTTGTCGTTTTATCAAATCTTGACAAACTATCACACCGGGGCAACGCTGCGCAATGTTTATAGCAATTTGTTCAATACTACACATAGACACTTCCCGAAACAGTTGTTTCACAGCAGTATAACATTCTTCATGAAAAATACCGCATAAGCCACCGTAGAACCCAGGAAAACAAAATTGTATTTCATAATTCCCCGCCCTATCCTGACAATTGTAAGTCAAATCCATACATGATTCTCTTATACGGCGATCGTGTGTCACTCTCATAAAACATTTCCCCTTATCATTACCCTGACTCACATACGCGCAAACATTATGAAAGACATAACCCTCATGATAGATATCGATAAATCCCCGATCATAACTCTTTAATAGGTGAAATAAATTTTCACAATAGCGATCATACCTCGTCATATTCATCTGTACATCTATATGTTTCAGCAAACGCCTCTTCAATATCTTTTATAGATATATCCGAATAATAAATTGCAAATAAATACAGCAAAAACGTTATTAACAATAATGTCAATAAAAGTTTACAACAAAAAGTCATTTCACTTTCAAATATATAACGTAAACTATTTAAAACTGCTCTTATAAGAACCTTCATCACGACATATAAAATACTAAACTAGCATGCACATATACGGTCTTACGCATATATAGACGCAGACCTTTTCTCATACTGTTGCTATACGATTATAAACACACATAAACATGTTTAACCGACCCTAACCACCATGCCCAAATATGTACAACGACCTTTTCTTCTCATACTGTTGCTATACGATTATAAACATACATAAACATCTTTAACCGACCCTAACCCCCTATGGTGAGAAATTGTAGACATTAGGGGGAGGAGCTTAAATATAATATATTCTGCGTTCATAAATGTCTTGGTTTCCACCAGTGGCTTATAACGCTTTTTTAACCGCTTAGGATTAATTATTGGATGGTTAAACCCCGTTAATAAGAACTTTTAGCTTGTCGGGGCAAACAGAAACGCTAGACATCCGAAACGTTTCTGTGTTTATATGTTTTGCTCGATTGACCCATCTGACCTTTGTGCAAAAAAATATATACTCACTTTTACACGCATCTGAAGTCTTGCCAACAATATAACTACGATGACCAAATATGGGCAACACGCGAAAAACACGCAAACCATATTTAGACATCGACATTTATACTTGAAACCCTACAACTATAATTTCAATACATTTCACTACAACTACTCGTAAACGAAACAGCAAATTCATCGTAAAAAAAAAATGGATCCAAATTTCAACAAATTTATCGAGCTGTTGGGGGTCACCGTCACCGCCGAAACAGATATCACACCATTACTCGTAGAATACTAGAGTTTCACAGCCTACGCGCAACAACATCCTGAGAATATCTACGAATTAAATTTCATCAAATGGCAACTGAATGAGAAAAACCCAGCAACGCAGCAGCCCAACAACAACACACCCGTAAATCAAACGCCGCCGCAGCAGAATACGTCGCCGTTAAAATCAACATCGAACGAAGCCAGCCCTACTAGAATGTTAACCCCACAACCCCTTGTGCTACCCGTTAAACTACAAAAACTGAAAAAACATGTTAATACTGTCGAAGGAACATTCAATTCATTCACATTTCAACCCGAACAAAACCAAGAACAACCCGCTAAAATTATCACCATCGATGAGAGATGCGAAAGTGCTAGCATCGACACTGGCGAGACTGGCGATTTTGCCATAACAACGACCGACTCGTTCGATTCAATTACCACGTACATAGACGATTTTATGGCTGCCGAAAAAGAGATACCCAAAGTATTCACAACCCCCGTAGCCGTCATCCATAAAGGGAAAGATATGGCCGCGATAAAAAAAAAATTCGACGAAGAAGAAACGCCGACGGTCTCTGAAGCAAAGAAGAAAAAAACCCCCGCTCCCCGAAAACGCGAATGCGGTCGTCCAACAACCGATCAACAACTGGTTCGTATGGATGATTTCAACGACCTGCAAGCTTTACAACTAACACGTCGTCAGCTAACCCTACCCGATGTACGTGGTAAATGTAAGAAGTCACGAAAAATTCTCACAAAACTCCCAAACGATATTGTTGTCAATACAATGAGACAATATCAGACCTACGAACTATTCGCCGATACACGTGAAAAAGCCTTACAAGATATTCAGGAAAAACGTGAACTGTTGGAAAAGATCAATGCCGCAGAATACGTACTGTCTACATTATTAAAACAACAAAATGATAGTGACTCTAGCGCATAACTTTTTAGATTATCTTGTAAATATTATTAAAATATGAATAAAAATTTTCTACTGTATTATGATTGTTGAAAAACGTTACTAACATTTTTTAAAAAACTAAAAAATGTTATTAAAACATTCAAATATGTTAAAATAATAACGTACTCTCATCAAAAAAATACAATATTACTCAACGCGTATGTAAAAAAAGCAAAAAACTTTGTAAAAAACCCATTACGTAATAAAAAACACTCGGAAAATGTAAATACCAAGTGGCAGCACCGGATGAGGTGACGTCACCGGTTTCCTTTTAAAAACGGCGGCAAATTCGAACGACCCTCACTTCGGTCGACCAGGGCTTTGGGTTTGGAGCTCCCCGACGCATGCGCACGCCGCGCACCTGTCAATCACAAACATGACGCGACCTTCCTTCAATTGGGACACGCCCCTCTAGATTTTCCCCCCCGTCCGTACAGTCAGCGGACTCCGCCTTCGACGCCCGCGTTACTTTCGTTTTCCATTCAAAGCTCCAGTTAAATTAAATAGGTTCACACGCCCCCTCTTTTTTTTATTATACTTATTACTATTACTACTTATGCGACAGTTTAACATAATAAAATCTTCACATTGTTGAAAAACTTGAAAAAAGTTTTGTTTTGTGTAAGACCACCTTGAATCTCCTCTAATAAGCCCCACCCCTTGTGGGCTAAAAGTAATATGCTTCAGGGGAGACTAATAAAGACAATAGAGGAAATATGGTAACTAAATAGTGCAAATTATAAAATGTACTTGAACTTGCCTGTTAAGTTTGATACCACCGACTCTGCGAAGGAGCTTTCTCCATGTGCATCATTTCTTGGATAACTTCTTGCCAATCATTTCTCTTGGAACTTATAATGTCAATATCATATGGTAAGGATTCAGCAGCATAGAAAAGCCATGCCCATCGCCCACATATCAACAGCTTCCAAATCCTTTGAAGAGGCTAAAAAGCCAGAATATTTGGTAAAAATTTCAGGTGCCATGTGGACTGGAGAACCATGTGCGATATTGGATGTACCTTCATGGCAGATGGTGCCAGTTTGAACAACCTTACTCCTGCTTTCCCTAAAGTCTGTTAGTTTGCAGATAATGGATTCTCTTTGAAAACTTTCTGTCTTTCACTCTCATCTAGAGTTGAGTGATGGATATTCGACACAAGCATTTGCAGGTTTGAGATCTCTGAGTTACACCATTACTATGAAGAAACTGCAGCCCATATGCTATGTCCTGTGCAATCTTTAATTACAGGGGAAAGTCGTTGATTAGGTTGTAATCATCAATGTAGTGTAAATATGAATCAAGAGATGACACAATACCCTCGCCACCAAATGGTTCAAAGCTAAAGCAAAAATATTCCAGCATTATTGAACAAGGCTGCAAGCAAAGCCCCTTAAACTTAATAATGTTAGGATTATCAAGCTCATGCAAAATGGTTGCCTCCTTAATAAAAAGGCGATACAGACGCTTATCTTTGGTTCCCGAATCTTTGAATTTCTTGATTAGCATGTGGCTGCCTTCCTTAAGGTTTGGACTCTTTGCTAAAATTACCATTCCAAAATGAGCCCTCTCCAAGTGTTCTTTCCTCTGCTATTTCGGCCAATGAAAGGTGGGAATATTCTTCCCAACAGAGAAAAGAGGCATAGAATTTTTGGTCGTAATCGTGGGAAATTTGAAGCCATATTGGCATATTTTGATATTTGTCAAAATATTGACAATGACAATGTAATGAACATACAGAGTTTATGCAAGTCAGCGCAGCAACTCGTGGGCATACTGATTGCACACTTGTATAAATTTAATAATAATAGATTGGTTACAATTATGTAATTTCGGGATTCATGTAGTATTAATTTTGGTTGAGTTTTAATATAGAGAATAGAGACACTTTTGGAACTAAAATATGGATTGCTGCACAGTTAAGAGAATTGCCCTGAAATTGTTTTCCCGTCATTTGGAAAAATGTCACATGATTGCAAATAAACAATACCAAGAGCAAATCAACAAAGAGCATTGCATTGAACATTTTGATTTTGGTTAACAGAAATCACGGTAAGATCTAGATTTATAGAAAAGATAAATAAAATAAAATAAAACAAATGGTATAAGACAAATTCCTGTTTTGCAAAATTGTCGTTTCTCAAAAATTGTCTTTTCTCAAAAATTGGCGTTTCTAAAAAATTGTCGTTTTGCAAAATTGTTGTTTCACAAATTACCGTTTTGCAAATTCCTGTTTCATAAAATTTCGTTCAGTTTCATTTCGCAAAATACTATAAGCCAAATATCATTATTTGAATCTTCAGAAGATATGCTGCTAGCTTCACTACAAGATCCTGACAATTCTTCTACTTTAAAGCTTCCACATAAGAGGTCTACAGAGTCATCATCCTCAATTATGGTATCCCATTCAGTGTTAAGTGTTAAGTGAGAAGTCTAATTCGATCATCATCTGAATCCAGAGCTGCCAAGTCTCACGGTTTACCTGCGAGTCTCCAGGTTTTCGCGCTGACCTCCAGGTCTCACGGTGGGTGTTGAAAATCTCACGGGATTGCATTAAAATGGTCCTTTATGCATGGATTCTGCATCTATGCTCTGAAAATGACTCTTAAAAAAAATTAGTAGCGTGGAAGTATAACGTAATCTAAACGTGAATTATGTGTGTGTGCGGGCTTATTTTTTATTACACACGCATATATGGCAATCTGGTTCCCCGAGCATGCCTGTGGAACAGTAATATAAAGTCAACAATTTATACATAATTTGATTAAAATTTTTCAGTATTAAATATTGTCAGTCTGCACTACTCTGTCTGGCTATCACTGTCAGGGGGGTACGAACTACGAACTAAAGGCCCAGAAACCTCCAGGTTTTTAATCATCTCAACTTGACAGCTCTGTGAATCATCATATGTTTCCATATCAAGATTTGCTGTCTGTACTTTACTTGGCTCAAGAATATCCATAAATATGATTTGACAAATATAAGTATCATTTTTGCATGTCTTGAATGCCAAATTTCAATACATTTATAAACATCATCCATAGTAAAAAGTTTATTGCAATTACTACCACTTGTGAAATTTGCACATATGCACATACCAAAACCATAAAAATAGTTTTAAGTACAATGGTTGCTGAGCACATATTTGGAATTCTATACCAAAAGAAATTAGGGGAAGCAAGTCACTTTCGTCCTTTTGAAATAAATCGCAGCTCACATGAGTGTTTGGTAACTTTTGGAAATATAATTTACTTGTAAATAGCTCAAAACATTTGTTATATCTATTAAACTTATATGTTACTGTAAATAGTTTAATGAAGTTGAATATGTTGGAAAGAGACAGATAGTTGAAATCGAACAACTGGCAACTAAGCAAGACAACAATAACATGAAACACATTTTTGTGGCATATATTTTGGGCAGAGAAGTGCTCGAAAACAGTTCTGGCCGAACTGTCTAGAGGCTCTCATTAACCTAAGTTTTATCTAGAGAAACAGGCGAATCTCTAGACTGCAGAGGGCATGCTTGACTCTGTACATGTCGTTCAGCGAGTTAAGACCTAGTTGGACTGGTGAACAACTATTGGTATAGGGCACATTACCCAGGGTAATCAAAGCTGGCTGAGGAGGATACATGCAAAAACTGTAGGTTGTTCTAGAGGAACAGGCGGACCTCTAGATAACAGGGGAACAAGCGAACCCCCGTTCAGATCCGTCAGGCCGTCAACATTGTGACCTAGTTGGACTGGTGAACAACTATTGGTATAGGGCACATTACCTCGGGCTGCAACTGATAACCTGACTGACCACATCGAGTCTCTAGGACTGCTCATTCAGGTCTTCAGTGCGACCTGAATGAGCAGTGATTGTGCTTCGCTCAGAGTTCATAATCGAGAAATGAGGCTGCAATCCGGGGATAGTCTTCGGTTCAGATAGCAGGAGTGAACATCACAGAACACATTCAAGTTTGTTGTTCGCCTTAAAAACAGAAGGAAAGATGCAAGAGAAAAACGAGTGCTCTACATGTACAGTGATAAATTTGTGGAACTAGGTGATTAATGTATAGGTGGAAAGATAACTGAATAGTTAACCTGCATCTAAGGACGAAAAACGGACCCATATTCATTTATGCAATGTTCGTTCCTCAAAATCCAAGATCTGATTGATTATGTTAGTGAATATATGCTAATGCCAACTAAACCGACTTATAAAGCAACTTATGCATGCGGATTATTTGTTATATGATATGGATGAAAATCAAATTATTGCTTGCCTCTGCAAATTCCATTGCCAGGCCTGTTTTATAGGCACAGAAAGCGAGTATACATGGATCTAGCTGGAGTGTACTGTGTAGTAAATATATGATAACTTGAAACAGTATAGTGTTTTTCTCAGGTTGTGTTTGCCATGCATTTTGGTTGCTTATGCATCCAACTGATGCACAATCTGTTATTATAGGTGGGTTTTACTAAGTGTTATACAACATGGGGAACACAACTTTACATTCATGTATTGACGAATTATACCCACATTACATTGGGGGCTTGTCATAATCGTATTCTATTCACAACACTCTCACTTGCACTCTTTTGTTTTAAGATATAGAAACATTGATCGAAACACCCCAAAAACTAACTGATACATTGATCTAAAACCATGAATAGACCTAAATTCCTAACTTAATCGAAAACTTAACCCCCAAACCATAACTCATAACTCAAAACTCAAACTCAATCGATACGGTCTTTAGCGGTTAGACCTTTTTAAGAACAACTATATACATATTTCAGATTCATGTGGGCACTTTTGAGAAGGTAGACTCGGGAATGCGGAAACAAACTGTCGCAATTCATTAGTATCTCCCCACTTCTGTGTAACTGCAGACAAATCAACCTGAGCAAGTCGGGATGAAGCCCCAGCTGGGTTAAGGACTTTTGCCAATTGAAGGTAATACAGTGCTCTGTGTCGCTGTGTCCAGCCCACATGGTCCATAACTTCCGATAGTTCAACTCCTGATAGGGCGAGGGTAATGGCATATCCTGATCGAAAGCCATGAAGAGTTTCCCCGTCATCGCTTCCCATCTCTTTGAGATATGTCCTTAAGCGGGCTTCAGCAGCTGAGGACATGAATGCAGCATTAACGATAGCACCTTGCTGATTAGTTGGACGGAATAGGTAACCACTCTTCAGATTGATCTTAAGTTGCTCCGCAATTGCAATATACTGTTCAATACCCCAAACTGGACAGACGCTAGTTTGAGGGTTGCGTTTAATACCAAAAATATTGGAATTGCCATCTCAAAGAGTTTTCCCCAAACATGGTTAAACAGGAGGCCATCGTTGTGCGGAAATCGTAAAATCTCCGGAACCTTAACTTGTCCCATATCTCCTGGTCTGTCCCCACTGAAAAATACGGCCTTAAAGAAAGCTTGATCCCGAGCGAGGATGAACTGTTGGGTAGGCGTAAGGTTGGGTGATTTCATACTTTCCTTGATATGTCCAACCAAGCGATCAAGTTTATCGATGAAAAAAGGACTCGCTTGCTTGGGTTGTACTCGAGCTTGTAATTATTCCATGGTAAAGATTTGTAGATAATCTTTAAGATATTTGTCGGCGGCTGGGTTACCCAAACAAAGTCTACGATCCCATTCACCATCTCGTCCCAACACATGAAAAATAGATCTTAGTTTCCCAATATAAGAATCAACCGTCTTATGGGAGAGATGTAACAGGCAACCACACTCATGCATGCTCTTCTGACCAAGATAAACACATCCATTTCTGTGAACTTGTGTCTTTCCATTCTGATCTTTATAAACTAGAAATCACCAGATATCTTTTGGGGTAACATTAGAGAGACTTGGCAAACCTGGAAGAGCATCCAAAAACTTTTCTAGCCCTTTTTGAAGGGAATATTTCTGCTTCGAATAACGAGTAGCCTGGGAGAATAAGGACAACTGTTTCAATCGCACGTCAATACCCAGCAATTTTTGGGGATCCATGGGAGATGAAACACGAGGAACCACTAACTTTCACTTATAACCGCAACGTTGGCAGAACAAGAAATCATTAGAGAGTTTTAGATTCACGTTTACGGCAAACGTCAAACCACTAGCGAAGTTTTTGATTTTACAAGTCTACTATAACAGCTTTTACACCAGTTTTGAAATATATACAATTATTAAACTTATGCTCTTTAGCAATGATTCATAAGAAAGCAAATTAACCACTAGTCACGTGTTCGCGAAAGCAGTAAATTATGATTTGGCATTTGAAGTTTACGTTTGGCGAATAAATTTCATGCTTGAACTGCTATGAGGGCTTGTAGTCGTTAAAGCATGAAATTTATATGCCAAACGTAAACTTCAAACGCCAAATCATTAATTTACTGCTTTCGCGAATACGTGACTAGTGGTTAATTTGCTTTCTTATGAATCATTGCTAAAGAGCATAAGTTTAATAATTGTTTATATTTCAAAACTGGTGTAAAAGCTGTGATAATAGACTTGTAAAATCAAAAACTTTGTTAGCGGTTTGACGTTTGCCGTAAACGTGAATCTAAAACTCTCTATTGTCATTGGCGTAACTGCACGTCGGGCGCCGCACCGAGGGAACGAAAAGTTTCGCTATTGCTGGCAAATGCTAGAAATCAAAGGACAAATGAAAACACATAATTATTTATTGTAATAAATCTTTAATAATGTATACATAATAACCCCGAGTCCAGCACACAAAGTACCAGAAATTTACAGGCATGCCTGGCATGCAGATATTGAGACACCGTCATTTTACGCAAAATTAAGGGGAAAACGCCCACAACTCTCTGTGAATGCTATTGCAAGAGACCCAACCATCACCCGAACCCACCAATAAAGCGTTGTGATCACCAATCTTTGCCAAGCATAAAGATTTTGATGAGAATTTCATGAGACAAGGCCACCAATATTGCTTAGGATAGGTAACTAAAGTTACCAATGTACAGCTTTTGTGTTCAGTTAAAAGAAAACGAAGCACCGCCCCAACAAGTACGAGTGGAGGGAAAATGTAAGGGCAGTCAAGGAATGGAAGTCCTGCACGCAGGTTTTAGGCGAAAAAATTAACACCTGAGGAAGCTGGAGAAGGGAAAGGGGTGAAATGAGGCAATGGAACACCATTCAAATCTAGCATTGTATTAGAATCCAAAGCCATTAGATTGCACGAGTGACCATTTAGACCACCAAATTCTTTCTGGACAATCTGCCACAAGGCCAGATGTAACTTGCTGTCGAGAGCTGATAGCCTATGAGGAGCATCGGCTGGGTTGGCACGAGAGGGTACAAAGTGCAAATGTAGTGAGATGTTTAACTTGGTCGTGGTAAAAAACAAACTGCTTCATCACCGAATTCAAAGCGACACTTCTTCCTCCGTTCGACCAAGCACATACCACTGACATGTTATCAACTTGGACATCCACCCAAACATTCTGCAACGAGTCAGAAAACGAGAGCAGTGTCTTATCTAGTGCTAAAGCCTCCCTGGTTGCGATATCATGCGCACGCTCGTCGTCACTCCAATAGTCAGATGTAGTAACTGTCTCCTGTAGAAATACTGAGACTCCCCAGCCGGAACCCGAGGCATCTGTAGCAAGTGATATGCGTATATGAAGTTCATCTCTCCATGGAAGGGGATCGTCCCAAGTTTCGAGAAAAAACCAATGATTGAGTTCATCACGGAGTTTTTGATCGATTTTCACCCGACGATGAGTACGGAGTCCTTTTGAAATAGCAGTGTTCATGGCTCTAGTAAAAAGAACAGCCCCCGGGACTGCCAAGGAAAATGAAACACATTTTCCCACGAGCCTTTGGATTGTCTTGACGGAGACAGCTGATTGACCGACAATTTTGCGTAGTAGTAGCAGGAATTTTTCCTTTTTAGCGGGAATAAGGTGAAAAACCTGCAACGCTGAATCTGATAGAAAACCCAAAAATGGAACAACTTTAACTGGTATCAAGGTCGATTTCGCTAAACCAAGGAAGTAGCCCAATTGTACTAAGTAATACGCGACAATGAAGATGGCTGAATTGGCTGCGGCCAAATTTCGTTCGTCTAACGTTGGTAATTGGAAATACGCGCTCGAATGCAAGTCTACCTGCAACTGTCCATTGTGGTGATCGTCAATATATAGAGAACATGAGATGGCAATGGAATGAAAGAAATTAGTCGCTAAGAGGCCGGTTGTGTGATAAACAAAGGGTGATATCTTCCATCCAAACGGAAGGGTATTATAAACCAAATACCATCCAACCCACTGGATACCAAAATAGGTCCAACTATCCTCCGATAATAGAATGTGGTCATAACCCGACTTATCATCCAAGACATTTTGGTGTCCTTTGGAACATACCGTGGTAAATGAGTGAGATTATCCAACTTATAGGGAGCATCAGTCATCCATAAATTCAGGAAACGTGCATCATGACATAGTCGAGGTTTCATAGGTTCCACAGTCAATGTCAAAACCTCGCCAACTCTGCCCAGGAGCGAGATTGCTCCAGTTTGGATTTGGAAAACTGAGCAGGTGGTGGATAAGCTGTATCATAAAATTGTCCTTCCAAATGACCATGGAACGGGCGAAAGTACTCTGAAACAGAGACTTTTTCTCAAATGCATCATAGAACCTGGAGTTGTTGAGGATTGGGAGAGTGATAGAGTAATTTTTCCCATGCGTCACAATGGTAATGTAATTCCCCCGCTATGAAATGATTGGGGTATCGGAATTGTAAATTATTAATAGTTCCTAACTGATCACCATGAATAATCTTGTCCATGACATTCTGTGGCACAACTGCCGACCCCCCACCAGTCTCAATGGAGGCTCCCGAGGAACTAACCCAACGGACATGCTGCGGTGGCTGCTGCATTATGATGGAAAGGTCATCGTCAAAGGATGAGTCAAACTCCCATTCCCATGCCAGTTTAGGTACTGCCTAAATGTAACAAGGAAAGCATCATAAATATGCGAAAAGCTAAATGCAGTGCGGCACCCCCAAAGGACCAGCAGGGGACGACAGCCATGACCCAGCATAACTAGGAGAGTGTGAGATACTCTGTTTTCGCAACTGTCACCCGCTGCAAGCCAATGTGGGAAGAACAAAAATAGAAGTTGTAGACATAATACCTGTATACATACACAACACCTACATACATATACATCCATAGACAAATATGAGATAGAAAGAAACCAATTGCAAAGGTTTAATTATAACGATAGTATTTTCCCTGAATACACTGTAGGTCATTAATACAATTACTATCACACGACAACGAGAAGACTGTTTATTATTTATCAAACCACATGCAGAAGCTTATAATAAGTATGAAGCATTAAGTGTATAAATGTTACTATTTTTTATAGTTCGAAGAGCCACTTTCCTCGTCGCGTCTTCTCTTAAAGCAATTCCTCCGCACATGCCCAAACCTTTGGCAATAAAAACACCGTACTGAGTAGTATGGAGACGCTGATGACTGGCGAGACAAGGTTGCACTTGTTGTGGCTGTAGGTGCAGCTGGAGAACCGCGCTTGTTGTGTTTTTCCACTTTTGAAACAATATCTAGTATTTTTTCCTGATCCTTATCGCCCAAAAGCGGCAGAAGAAATTGACGAAATTGCGCATCCGTACTTTCATTGAGCTTCGGTTGAAGAGTTTCATACTGGCCGTATAATAATTAGCCTTTTCATGTCGATTGTCTTGGGCCGCATTTTTTATGGCTTCAAGGAGGTCGACCCATGGCCTCAAAACGTGAAAATTCTCCGAGCGGACGGGATGCCGATTTCCGTATTTTCGTTAGCAAACTCTGCAGAGAGGAAGTCGTCAATAAATCAACTTTAGCTTGCAACTCGGCATATTTTTTCTTCAATATCTAAAAAATGTCAGAAATGTGGCATCCAATATGTGCGTAATGACCAAGTAACAATGCTAGGGACACAAATATATAGAGGTTCGAGAGTATAACTAACAATTAACACAACTGTCTGTTGGACATACGGAAACTTGAAACATGCAAAGTAGTCGGAATAAAACACTGAGTTGACTAGACAATACAACAGGGTTAGGAAGGCCGGCAAACGTCCAAGCATTAACGATCGAACTACGATTAATTTTGAAAGGTACATCTACAATCCTGGACAAAACATCTGCAACACTTCGAATTACTTGTCAAATTGTCGTAATATTATCGTAAATTTAGAAAACCTCCCCCTTTCCCCCCACCATTCAATGTTGATTGCATTCATAGAATACGGATAAAACGTCCAACATTGTTTTGGGGGTTGAGGGGGGCAAACGAGTAAATTATTCCGGTCTAACTGGTAAAAAAGCCACAAAGGAATGTTTTAATAGAGTGTCGCAGATGGTTTTGTCCAGGATTGTCTGTATCTTTCAAATTCAGTAACCGAGGCATCAGGCCTCAATAATATTTTTTTGTGCCTTTGAGCAGAATTTAAATATTGGAAATGTGCCTGCAAAAAGTTGTGTTTCTTTTCCATAAGTGAGTAATTATTGCAGGTAAAATTACTGCCATAAGTAATTACTGCAGTAGCCAGTAGTAATAACAATTTAGTTAACAACAACATTTTAGTCAACTGAAATAAGAATTCCTGAACAGTTTCACTGATTAAAAAGTCACAGTCCACAGACCTTGTATATTGCACAACTGTAAGTACATCAGGTCATAAATGGTAAGTTAGGCTTTGCTGAGCTCATTCGGTCAACGACCTTCGATACAGCAAAATCCCTTATGTTCTGCGATTTTCAAACAAAATGCCAGTCTCCGGTCTTTCGTTTCCCAGAATTCTTCCAGTATTCTGTCATACTTTCTTGGATGATGCTATCGGCATGTGGCAGTTCGGGTCCATTGATAGCAATATTCATTTCGAGAACCGCCCTTTCCTCTGATATTGGCCGGAACTTGTTATTTCGGTTTTCATAAATAGAAACCATTGACTCTATCACTGATTCTACCGACATGCTGGCAGCGGCAACACAAATAACATGCATTACCATTTCGACATACAGCTTCCTTTCGGTCTCTAAGAAAACTTTAATTAACTTGATACTGCATAGATCCTCTTTGTTGAGTTGTGCAACATGTCTTTCGAGTCTCCTGATAAACTCTCGAAACTGAATACGAATTTCGCTATCTGGCACATCAACAATATTAGTTGCCAATTGCTTCGAGACTTTGGTGAACTGTTCTCCATCCGAGGCTAATACATGTGCAGCACCCTTCTGTTTAACCTTTAAAGCTAATGATCTTAGATCAATGATTGGTCTCAAGGTTTTTAGCATTGATTTGTCGCCTTCATCATACACCTTGTTGTGAAGACATTCATACATTCTTTGTACTAGCTTTTGTAAATCCTGTTGTGCGTTGATAATGACGATACCTTGTTGCTCATCTCGAGCATTTCTTGCAGCTCTTCCTTCTCCCATCCGTGTGTTGATTTCTTCACCATATGAATGCCTCGGGAATGCCTCAATATGAACCAAGTGTTTTGATTTCTTCTAAATCACAGTGTTTTGATTTCTTCTAAATCATGGTGGAGCGTTGGCCATTGACCTTTAGAACTATGAGAGCTGATACATGTAGCATGGTCTAAAGATGCAGTCATCAAATTAAATTTACCGATCACAACTGAGTGAAATCGGTCAAATTTATCATGTGGCAGCATATCAACAGTCTGAAGGATGTTGACGCCATGACCAAAAACTTCATAAATATCACAAAGTCCAGAAAGTATCACAGTAAACTGCTTGTTGAGTATCTTGTCTGAGAGATCACTTGCGTGGGTTGCCTTCTTCCTGTCGTCACTGTTTCCTTCCATGTTTTCAAGCTGAACTTCCTCCAAGGTGCGTATGATGGCAGGGAAATCTTCGCGGAAACTGACGTATACCTTTCTTGCATGGTTAGCAAACCTTGTCTCGGAAAAGAATTTGGGTGTTTTGAAACTGATGTCAGCTTCTCCGCTCTCCTTCATTTCCTTGGCTACGGAAAAGAGGTGCTCGAATTCTTTACCATAATTCACAACCTTAAATACTTCTCCAATGATCTTCATGGTGTAAACTAACCATTCAAATGTTGGATCTTTCCTTATATGGATGTCTTGTAGTCCAGCTTTGTGAAGTGGGTCCCAGTCATGGTGTTTCCTCTTGTTTCCCTCAAAACCAAAATAACAGTCCAGTTTCTCTGGGACATTGAGGTGGAAATATGCACTGTCGAATGAACCGCCAAAGTACTGTGACCTATTTATGTCGTAGATTTTGACGCACTCTGTGATACTGTTGGTCACACCAACTCCAGTGTGCTGTTTAACAACAGGGTGGCCAAGAAAAAATGCGTGTAACAACTTAGGTGAGTCAGGCACGATTGTCGTAAATGTGACAAACTGACGTGTTCGATGCTTCCAAGTCGCCTTGTCAGCTCCAATCTTTCCAGAGGGTCGAAAACCTGTTTGTTCCAAAGGATTGTCTAGAAACCTAGTCAGCCTTCGGCTAACTTCGTTCAACATGATCGGGAGAATTTTCGCAGGAAACTTGTTTGAATGGTTGATGTCCCCAATGTCTGAATCATTAACAGAGTGGAGATAAACTAGATGCTGGAAATCAGAGTCTGGCCATCCTTGCTTAAACATGTAGTAGCATATTCTACCAATTCTCTTGCCTACAACTCTTTCTCGGCGATAACTTTTGTCCAATTCCTTTTCATTCACTGTCCTTCTTTCCAGTGCTGTAATGTGGCTAGTAGATTTCAAGTGTACCAGAAGATGTGTTATAAGTTTCGAAACTTCTTTGATAAAACTTTCTCAGGAGGGTCGATAGCACCGACAATGTTGTCATATTTGAATATTGCCAAATAGGTTTTATTAGTTGTAAGTTCAGGCAAATGTTGAGTAAACTGGTACACATACAGAGCACAAGACTGCTTGCTTCCTTTTGTCATAGTGGAATTCGTCGAACTTGTGTAGAAGATCATCTAGAGATCAGCAGCTATTCATCAAAAAGTTATCTGGCAGAACTGTTTCACGAGGTGAGGACGTATATAATGCGGCACTATCATCGCCGCTATGATCCAGTGTCAGATTGGAATTACCACGCATCTCATGGAGTTTAAGCGACAGACTATCCAGTTTCTCATTGATTTGTGACAATAAGTAAGGGGTTTGTTTGGCGTCAATCGCTACTGTGGCTTCAGACTCGAGATTACTTTCTAGATCTGACGTCTGGTCTTCAGAAACCTCTGGCGCCACAACTGTCATTGCCAACTTGGTGAACTCGCCATGGGGATCACCAAGGTCATCAGTGCAAGTGGGCTCAATTGTTTCTTCAAAGGCTCTCTTTGCTTCGTTATTTTCTTCATCGTTTCGAACCCTCTTTCTTCCAACTGGACCATCCACTCGATTGAAAAAGGATACAATCAAAGACTGGCATGCAGGACGCAAGTCATTTGGTTTTACTTCTGAGTGCTGACGTTGTATGTGAACTCGATAGTTTTGAAGCAGAACCTCAGACACACTCTACATTTTACTTTATTTCGTTTTGCAAAACTTGCTCGATAATTACCAGATGACATGAATTCGTGAGTTCATAACAAACTGCAAAGCGCAAACCATGGGAAACTAGGCCTTGGAATTGTTGGAAAATATTACGACTCTTCAAAAACAAACGTTTTGGAAATTTTAACAGTGAGAATTTCGAATGTGCTCACTTGATGGTGTTTAAAAATATAGTAAATACAGCAAGCTAAGCAGGTTATAAATAAGTATTGTGTAAATGCATTTGCCACGCCTCTCATTTGTTTTTAGCTCGCGTCATGTCAGGTCACCGATGTTTTGAATTTTTTGACTGAGAGAAATTTTCTTTATAATATTGGTGTTTTAATGTAAAAATACAAAGTAAATTAATTTTTTAATTTTAAAAAGCGATTCAATAGGATAAAACGAAAATATTAGAAAGTATATTGAAAGTATTATAGTCAAAGAAGATAGTTGAAAGAAACAAATATAATATCTACCAACTAAACAATAGTCAATACTTATTTATCAATATTTATTAGTCAATACTTATTACTTGTGATATTTATTCGCGAAAAAATATGATATCAACATTGACTTAATTGGGTAAACATAACGTTGACATAAGCAAACGTAACGTTGAGTAGAGGTCAACGTGACGTCGACTACTTGCAAACACAAAAATTCGGCGCGTGGCATGTTTAATTGCAAATGGCATGCAGTAATATATACATCCCATTTTCAGACGTTGAGTGTGACCTTCCCGTCCTTCCGGCAAGGTTACACAATTTATTACTCACAGGTTCCTTTAAAAACAACTGTAGATGTTTCAAATTGAAAATATTGCCGTATTTTAAACGTTTGTTCTGCGTTATTACAACGACTTCGCTTGTTTTCGGGAAATTAACAACTTTTCTATTGCACTGCTAATTCGCTAAAAGATCAAGAAAAAATTTGTGCCTGCACAAATGGAAAATGTGCCTGCGAGCAGCGCTCGCACACTTTATCGAGGCCTGCGAGGCATTGCGCATTAAAAATTGAGTCTTATGCAGGACTTTCTCTTTCCGTAGTAAATATGGCCCACTAGAATGTATTAGGCTTCAAGAAGCAAATACCTCATGGTCGACAAGGTAATATAACACCCTCATGCAACACTATGCTTCGATAGCTTGTATAGAATGCGATTAAGAATCATATGCGACGACTTTTGCGCATTTGATATATGTCGGAGAGCAAGTCATTGTACTTAGTAGTGTATATACCAACTATTTTGCACTAAGAATATTCTAAAATACGTTAATTCATATTTATTTGTGTTGTTAGACAGACAAACGTTTAGTTGTTGACTGCCGCACTAAATGACTAATCCGATTTTGTTATTGTCGTATAATAGCGCATGCGCATTGACGGTGTACCATGATACAGCGTGAACATGTAAGAATATATATATACATACAGCCGTAAGCGGACACCCTCGGGACCACGACCTGGTGTCCGCTTACGGGAGGTGTCCGCTTATGAGAGGTTGGTTAATATTTAACTGATTACGTAATTGTTGAAACATGATTCTTTTAATAATGATGTTAATATGACTATATTATTGACAGCTATTATTGCAAATTTACTCTAAAAACCCCACCGTTGGCAATTGTTAAATCATCACGGGGATCAACAGAAACCAGCGGCTTATCTCATGTCAATGCTGTTAATGAAACTGTTGATGTTGTGGGTCATATACCCAAAAATATGGCACCCTACGTAAGGAAATTTTTGAAACGTGCATCTAACTCAGCAAGTGTTACAGTAAAGGGAAAACAAATAAATCGCGGGGCTGGTTACGGACTTGAGATTCTGTGTGTTTATACGTCCGGGGCGACCAATTTGCTTTGACTTGGTTGAGGAACAAAATACGTAAGACTGGACATGCTTTGTTGGATGAGAAACTATAATGGTTCATAAAGAAAAAATTAACAGTAACTGCTAATGGTGCGACGCTACAATAACTCAAATACGGAATATTGAATTAATAGTTTCCGTATCAATTCTGTCATCAGCTCATTCTAATAACACAATATATCAAACACATATGTTTCTATTCTAATACTGTATTAAGTCAACTAGGCGGCATAATTATTAATTTAACAGAAAATAAATCAAGTGTGTCCGCTTATAAGAGGTTATAATGTTGTTTGGGAAGGTTGTTGTGGTGTCCGCGTCCGCTTACGGGAGGTGTCCGCCTAGGAGAGGTTGTAAATATAGTAATATAATAGCGTATTGGCCGGGACCGAAAAACAGTGTCTGCGTAGAAGAGGTGTCCGCTTCCGGGAGGTGTCCGTAAGTAGAGGTTCGACTGTATAACCTTTTGTAGGGTTAAAATGGTACACCGTGGAATATTTTAAAATTAGCGCGCTAAATATTGCCTGAAGTAGGTTGGAATACTAAGCAACACACGTTCTTTCAAGTCCATTTCATTGGTTTGGATTACCCCTATAACTGGGAATATTATCACAGTCTTAGTGCATTGGACGTGGTACACTGTTAAGTGTGACACTGAAAACTTGAGCATTGATTTACCACACCTGGAAAACTTGTTTCAAAATGCATATTTCACATTTATATAGTTGTCACTTGATATTCTAAGTATATGCAGTAAATACCAGAAACGTAACTATATTGAATTTATTGTCCCTTTGTGTTCTACTGGATATCACATGCATTCGTTTATGTATAGACTGAATGTATAACATATAGATGATAAGTAGGTCGTAAGCAATGCGCATAGACAAAATACATGACAAGGACATGTTTAAAGAGCGAAATAAAAAAGAATATAATTTCGACTCATTTCAGACAGTCTGAAATGAGTCGAAATTATATTCTTTTACATTTCGCTTTTTCTACATGTCCTTGCCATGTATTTCGTTTATGTGCATCCATATGGCCTACTTATGTTCATAATTACATCAAGTACCTTATTTCATTAATTAAATACGTCAATAATTGCTGTGTATCAATTCCAGTTATACGGGAGGGATCTCAGATTGTTTGCGATGCACAAAAAAAAGCGGATTTATTTAATGAATATTTTGTAAGTGAAGCGAACGTTGATGACACATATCATGAACTACCAGTCCTAGATTATTATTCTAATCACACAGATAAAACGTTGTCTATAGTTCAAACAACAGAAGAAGAAGTGATTAATCTCCTCTATAAAGTTGATATTACAAAAGCTAGCGGTCATGATGGTATTGGCAATAGAATTATTAAATTATGTAGCCGTGGAATTGCCAAAACATTTACATGTTTAATTAATACAAGTCTCCGAGTAGGAGAGTATCCAACTGAATGGAAAAAAGCAAATGTAACTCCTGTCTATAAAAAAGATGATCATCAATATAAAAAGAACTATCGTCCCATATCACTTTTACCGTCTATATCCAAAATACCAGAAAAAATTGTATTCATTAGACTATATGAATTTTTATTAGACATTAGATTCCTTAATGATTTTCAGTCCGGTTTTAGACCAGGAGACAGCACTGTGAACCAACTTACGTATATAGTTCATAAGATCTATGAAGCTCTAGAAATGGGTAAAGAAGTCCGTATGGTGTTTTTAGATTTTAGCAAAGTGTTTGATAAAGTATGGCATAAAGGTTTATTGTATAAATTAAAATCTCTTGGAGTAAAAGACCCACTTTTAAGCTGGTTTTGTAGTTATTTGTCTGATAGAAAACAAAGAGTTGTCATTGAGGGGCAATGCTCGAGCTGGCTTAGTGTTGAAGCTGGTGTTCCACAAGGTTCAGTGCTCGGGCCATTGCTTTTTCTAATATACATAAATGATATTTCCAGCAATATTGTATCTGACTGTTTTCTCTACGCTGATGATACATCTTTACTTGAAATTGTTGATAATTTATCATCTTTTGATTCTAGACTAAACGAGGATCTCAATAGCATTAACCAATGGTGTATGGAATGGTTGATGGAATTGAATCCTACTAAGTGCGAAAGCATTACATTTTCAACGAAACATAACCGACTTCCTCAGCCAATCTTATACTTAAATGGCACTGCATTACGCGAAGTTGATTCTCATTCACATTTAGGTTTAACATTTACGTCAAATTTCTCTTGGTCAAAACATATTCTAAGCATACATCAAAAAGCTAGTAAAAGAATGAACGCATTAAAAAGGGTTAAATATAAGCTTAAAAGGTCAAAACTGATATGCTTATATAAAAGTTTGATTAGACCCTTAATGGAATATGCAGATGTAATATGGGATGGATGTAGTGTAGAGGAAGCAAATCTTTTAGAAGCAGTTCAGTACGAATCAGCTCGCATTGTTACTGGTGCAATAAGGGGAACAAATAGAAATCGTCTATTGGATGAACTATGTTGGGAGGATTTGAAAACTAGGAGACATATTCATAAGCTATCCTTTTTTTATAAAATTGTTACCCACACTGCACCATCCTACCTTTGTGATCTTTTGCCTCCATATGTAAACCAAAGATCCAGTTACTTTCTAAGATCTAACGATAATTTAACTAATATACCTGTGAGAACTGAACGATTTAAAAATCTTTCTTTCCATCGGCAATAACTGCCTGGAATGATCTTGATCCAGATTTACGAAATATAGAGACGCTATCTTCCTTTAAAGTTACCTTATGTAATATGTATTGTGGACAAAAATATAACGTAAAATACAATGCATCACTAAGTAGATATAGCTCAATACTCCATACCAGGTTCTCTTGGTCAAAACATATTCTAAGCATACATCAAAAAGCTAGTAAAAGAATGAACGCATTAAAAAGGGTTAAATATAAGCTTAAAAGGTCAACACTGATATGCTTATATAAAAGTCTGATTAGACCCTTAATGGAATATGCAGATGTAATATGGGATGGATGTAGCATAGAGGAAGCAAATCTTTTAGAAGCAGTTCAGTACGAATCAGCTCGCATTGTTACTGGTGCAATAAGGGGAACAAATAGAAATCGTCTATTGGATGAACTATGTTGGGAGGATTTGAAAACTAGGAGACATATTCATAAGCTATCCTTTTTTTATAAAATTGTTACCCACACTGCACCATCCTACCTTTGTGATCTTTTGCCTCCATATGTAAACCAAAGATCCAGTTACTTTCTAAGATCTAACGATAATTTAACTAATATACCTGTGAGAACTGAACGATTTAAAAAATCTTTCTTTCCATCGGCAATAACTGCCTGGAATGATCTTGATCCAGATTTACGAAATATAGAGACGCTATCTTCCTTTAAAGTTACCTTATGTAATATGTATTGTGGACAAAAATATAACGTAAAATACAATGCATCACTAAGTAGATATAGCTCAATACTCCATACCAGGCTCAGGCTTGGTCACTGTGCGCTTAATTTTCACCTATATAGAATTAATTGTGCAAATTCCCCTTTTTGTGTATGTCGATGGGGTGAAATGGAAACTGTCAAACATTACTTTTTATATTGTTCTCGATTTGGTGCCCAAGGTGAACAATTGCTCTCACTTCCTGCGCGGCTGCTCCATCCTATGTGGATGAATTTATCAGAGAATCGGAAAATTGAAATACTTTTGCATGGTTCGGAAAATCTTGGACATGAAGATAATGTAAAATTAATGCAAAATGTCCAATTATTTATTTTAAATACAAAACGGTTTCAGGCGGCAAAATGTCCAATTATTTATTTTAAATACAAAACGGTTTCAGGCGGAGTAACTTTTTTTTTTAAATTATTTTTTTTGTTTTTATTGAAACTTGTTTTGTAAAACATTGGTTTGTAAAACATTGGTGTGGTAAATTCTTCCATATAAATTTCTTATAATAATATGTTTCATGGAAAGCTTGAGAATGAATACCAGAAGTTCTTCCACACTATGATTATTCGATTTGTTTTGATGTAATCTTTTTTTCTATGTAATCCTCTTTGTCTTGATGTGAGTAACCTAAAGTTTGTAAATAATCCGACATAATCTCCCTTGATGAGCTATGCTCTTGGAGAAAATGTCTGTAATAAAATATGTTTAAATAAAAAAAAAAAATGTAGAAGGACTATCTTAGTGTTTTGAAAGGGTAATAATGTGTGGTAGAAACTTTTGCCGAGAAAATCGCATACGATATATTATTTTTTAGCAATTAAAAGCAACGAAATGTTTCGGAAATAATTGAGAAAGTAAAACTATCGCATTCTAGTAGATATCATTGCAATAATTCAGAAATTAAGAAATATATATGAGTCATATTTGTTATCCGTATATTTACAGTAAGACCTGCAAGACACAATAGACCGGCCTAATCGACCATATGTGAGAAGGTGCCTAGACAGACATGGCAAGCAATCAGTGCATGAAATACAATGTACGACCCAAAAAATATATTTCCATAAGGGTTTGTGCGACTTATATATTGATAGGTTATACATTCAGTCTATACATAAATGTCTGTGATATCCAGTAGAACTAAGGGACAATAAATTCAACATATAGTTACGTTTCTGGTATTTACTGCATATATTTAAAATATTAAGTGACAACTATATAAATGTGAATTATGCATTTTGACACACGTTTTCCAGGTGTGGTAAATCAATGTGTAATTTTACTCAGTGTCATACATAACGGTGTATCACCACCAATCCACTAAGACTGTGATAATATCCCCAGTTATAGGTGTAATACAAACCAATGAAATGGACTTGAAAGAACGTGTGTTGCTTAGTATTCCAACCTACTTCAGGCAATATTTAGTGCGATAATTTAAAAATATTCCACGGTGTACCATTTTAACCCTACAAAAGGTTATATATATATATATATATATTCTTATATGTTCATGCTGTACCATGGTACACCGTCAATGCGCATGCGCTATAAATTATACGACAATAACAAAATCGGACTAGTCATTTAGCACGGCGGTCACGCAATATATTTCCAGTCAACAGCTAAGCGTTTGTCTATCTAACAATGGATTAACATATTTTAGAATATTCTTACTGTAAAATAGTTGGTATATACACTACTAAGTACATTGACTTGCTCTCCGACGTATATTAAATGCGGGAAAGTCATCGCATACGATTCTTAATCGCATTCTATACAAGCTATCAAAGCATAGCAATGCATGAGGGTGTTATATTACCTTGTCGACCATATGGTATTTGCTTCTTGAAGCCTAATACATTCTAGTGAGTCATATTTACTACGGAAAGAAAAAGTCCTGCATAGAACTCAATTTTTAATGCGCAATGCCTTGGTTATTGAATTTGAAATATACAGACAATCCTGGACAAAACATCTGCGACACTTCCAATTACTTGACAAAATGTCGTAATATTATCGTAAATTTAGAAAACCTCCCCCTATCCCCCCCACCATTCAATGTTGATTGCATTCGTAGAATACGGATAAAACGTCCAACATTGTTTTGGGGGGTGGAGGGGGGCAAAGGAGTAAATTATTCCAGTTTAACTGGTAAAAAAGCCACAAAGCAATGTTTTATACGGATAAAACGTCCAACATTGTTTTGGGGGGTGGAGGGGGGCAAAGGAGTAAATTATTCCAGATCTAGAGTGTCGCAGATGGTTTTGTCCAGGATTGTAGTCTACAATTACAAATAGTACACCGTTATTGTGTCTTTCATGTCTTTGGCACTTTTAAATATGTATGCAATGACATTGTAAGTTGTTAGTATTATTACCTATGGGCAATCCAATGGCAGTATAATTATAGCCAGTAAAGCAATTATTAAATGCAAACGATTTTAATAGTTGTAATATTTCCACTTCATTGTACATTGCCCTTAGCATTGCCCTATTCATATAAAGAATATTGCGGAGTTACGAGATGTATGAATTCCCTTCTGGCTTGCGAGTTGTGACCTGATGACTGATCGAGGTCTGCAAAACATCAACTAATAAACTGTATAAATGCATGAAGTCATTCAGTCACACTTCTTTCTATATCTGAGAAGAGCGTGGAGAACCCGTCTTCTCTTCAAATCTTGCCACGAGAAATAGTTGCGTATATGAGTATATTAGTATAACTGTTCGCTATACGATCGATCGAGCTATAAGTTTCAAGTTTGAAAGACCCACATTAAACATGTGTGTACCAAGTCTATCGACATTCAATTTATTCAGCATTTAGTACCGTTCAGTCACACTCAATTACAACCAAGTACTTTGCCTAAGCATGCAAATTCAAAAGAGGCAACCAGTGAGATTCAGCGATTTTGCTTATACTTCATAAGTCCGCCTTCGTCCCCAGATGCAGGTCAACTAAAATGATGTACTGGTATATGCCATGTGTATAATATGTGTATCGTAAACTATTGCGCAAATTGGTTATATGACACTCGATATTAAAAGGGCAAGATTAATGAAACCTCTGGGTGCCAAGGTTGGAAAAACTTGATAAAAAATCTAACCAACAGGATTCTGAATACATTTGAGACCACCTACCAGATTTTGGGGGCAGTTTTAATTTTTAACCTACATAACCTGGTTTTCCGAACTGTTGCTCAGGATCAACATTGGCCTTTACAGTATAAAATAGAAATGAAAAAACTTAGAACATACAATATGCAAAATGTTTTGAATAACATAGTAACAATTGGATTTAATATGAATATATATTATATTATCTACCTCCTCCACAGGCGGTTCATTACATAGATGCGGGCAAGGAAATTTAGGGATTGCATGGTGTGCCGCAGGTGGGAAAAGTAATGCAGGTAACCGAATATATCTAAATTGATTTTCCCACATTATTTTTCCCTAAAACTCTCCTCCTGCGTCTAAATAATTAAACGCCTGTGGAGGAGGTAGATATATTATGAGTAATTTTTATCAACTAGATATACAAAGGATATATAATGTCTCGTCCTTCGCAAAGAACTAGTGAAAATGTCAATGTTCAAGCAAGTCTATTTGCAGTGATATGAGGCAAAGCAGTTTTTATGGGTTTTTTCCACAGACTAAGGACAAATATACTTTGCACCTGGAGCAGGACCAAAAACTGTAACCAGTCGGACAGTTTCGGCACTGTCCCTTCTTCTCTAGGCACATTGGCATGTGGCCAACATTGTCGAAGCGAACATCAATCATACTCAATCAAGTTTTATTTCATCAGATGTTGTGTTATTGTCCACAAAGTGAAGTGTTAGATGAATTAGCTTGAATTGGTCAAATAGAATTGACCATACCGCAAATCTGACCTCCAATAGTTGTCAATCTTTGGAAGTCTGACAATTCCCATCAAATAATAAATACCAACGTAGGTTGTCATCTCTGTTTTGGTAAAATTTGGACATGAACCTGTCTTTTCGGTTGCGTACTTGTTGGATTCTTCCACCAAATTGTCAATAATGTAATCAGTCAAAAACATGTTGACATACTCAACAGGTATTCTTTCATCGGGCGCTGGTATATTGGGTTCTGGAATAAACAGGGGTACCGGACGTGGTAGAAATGGTTGTCACTTTTCAAACTTGTACTTTGACTCGCTTTTCTTTTGACAGGCCAGAGGTACATTATCATCATTGTCATCATCATTGTCATCACTACCATCACCATTAACAATTCCATCGTCGTCACCATCCTCACCACCGCTAATGCCTGAGTCATCACCATAATCGCCACGACAACCACCTTGAACATTATCCAACTCCCAATCGTCATCACCATCCAACTCATCTCCAGACGACAAAATATCACATTGGCTATCAGACCCTGTTACTGTATCCAAAATGTCATCAAGTTCAACAAAATCCTTTGCCTGTAGGAATAAAATATATATTTTGGTAAGAAATGTCACAAAAAATCAAAATATAAACAAAATATGTTATGACAATGGTTTCCTAACATTTTGTTCTTCTAGATTTGTGTGTTTTGCAATATCTTACAGAATACTTATAAGTAAATATCGCTAAAAATGAAATAATAACATAAAAACATATATCACATGTGGTCATATCCATGTTGCACTTTGCACCCAATGTTGCTTGTGAGCAACACATATATTTTGTGGTCTATTTTTCGAGTAATTTTATATATTTCCTAACTTTAAATGAATAAATATTAATTTCGAATAATGCTTGTTGTTTTCTCTATTTAAAAATACCAGGAAGTGTGAATACAGTAGAGATTTAAACGAATATTTCTTACCTTACGCGTGCTTCTTGCTTGCTTGTTGAGGCAGCCATTTTGGAAAGATCAAGAACATGTGATTCATGGCCGTGCTGTTTTCTGTAGGGCTGGGAACAAGCTATATATGTTGCTTAGCAGCAACATTGGCTTTGAAATGATGAAAATTTATATTGGTAACTAGGGAGGGGGTATACATACAATGTTGCTCACAAGCAACAGTTGCTCCCAGAGGGAGCTTAATGAAAAATAACTGATTAATCTTATTACATAGCTCGTGATGTGTTGCAGATGCAGTTTTTTCGACTTATCAATACTCACAATAGCACCATAGTTCTAAGTAAATACTGCCAGCCATGTATGGCTTGAATTTAAGGAAAGATAAAATAAAGCCGTGTGTAAGCCATGGTATACATACAGTTAGTGTAACGTCGTTGTACTGGGTGTAATTTTTCGTAGTTGAATACATGTTGTTCGTACGGCGGACATGATACAAAGTATCAATAATAGCTATAGAACTGTGTTAAGACTTGTGCACAGGAAAATAGGTGAAGTGCAGCAAACAGTGCATTACGAATCGTGACTTGTGTATACACTTTAGGTACGAGTATAAAGTAGCAGTACGATAAGGCTGTATTACAGCTGTTATAACATATCTAGCCTAAGATATTCCGGTCATGAGTGGACCGTTCAGTTGGGGCAATGCGCCAAAATTGTTCCCGCTTGAGCGAATAGCAGATGCGACATGAGTTCGAATACAAGCAAGGCGAATTAATGGAGAGTTGTATCCAACCACATCTATTAATCTAAATATGCAGTTAATTACGTGCAAATGTTTGTATGGTATTAAACAAAGTAGCAATAGCATATGCAACTGGAGATAATAGGATAGCACATAACCTTGAGTAGGCGTGAATGCATAGCGTATACTAATACAATACAAATTGTGACTCATGTAGGACAGCAGGAGAGTAACATAAAGTTATATATTACTATAGTGTAATAGCAGTAAATTCAAGAACGTTATATAGAGAAGTATATAAACAATATGGAACAAACTCACTCCGTTTGAGGTCACAGAACATGGATTGCAAGTGGCAACATTTTGGATCTGGAACACTGCATGGGATCTGGTGTGTCTCAGGGAAACTGCACCATCCTTGGACTTGTGATCTTGCGCATCACTTTGCCATTTGTTCCAAGATTGGTCTGTTTTTGTTGGGGTTTTTTTGTGTTTTTTTTTTTTTTAATTTCCACTTCTTTGTAGCCTACGTCATAGACTCAAACTCGTTCCTCGTAGAGTCTATGCAACTTTGGCGAAAAGCTTGCCCCAACGTACGTCACATCCGTTTGAGCTTTTGCATAAATTATACTGCGTTATGTAAAATTTATTCATTGATAATTTCAAAATGGCAAACACGAGTAGTGTAATGAATATGTGCACGACGTAGAATATGTCTCCTATATCTATGGGATATGTAATGCTAGACGAAATAAAATTTGAAGAAGCATTGGGACTTGCTTGTAATCTTCTTCAAGCCGAAAGCTTTTATAAAGATCAGCAAGAAGCTCTAAAACAATTCTTTCAGGGAATGAATTTTTTTTTTAGTGCCCATACAGGTTATGGCAAATCTTTAATTTTTCAAGCCATTCCAATCATTGCCGACTTTCTCAACGAACAAGTGATTGGAACTAGCATTGTACTGGTGATCTTGCCGCTGATATCGCTTATGCAAGATCAGGTGAAAAATTGCAATGAACGTTTTGGCATTAGTGCTGCGGCAACATATAGTATGCAAGATGAGGAAATATTACAAAATATTGAGAACGGTGTTTACTCATTGGTGCATACTTCTCCCGAAGCCTTGTTAGCTACAAAGAGATGGAGGTCTCTTGCCACTTCAAGCAGCTTCAGAGACCAATGTGTGGCGGTTGTTATTGATGAAGGACATTGCTTAGTACATTGGTAAGTATGTATTCTCAAATCTCAATAAAAGTTGACTTTAATGTAGTTATAGTGTAGAAAATTACAAAATACCGAAAGTGTATTTCTCGGTTATAAATGTTCACCTACCACGTTGGGATAAAAATTATAAAAGATAATATTTTCAACCAATGGACTTTACATATTCAATGTAAGTTCCATTTGGCAATTTTTCTGGAGTCAAATTGACTCAAACCAATCAATTGGATATGGTTATTTTTCCTAAACCAGAATGCTAGAGTAAAATGCTTATTTTCCCATCCAATTGTTTTCATTGTTAACCATTAAGTTACATTGCACTCTACTTTGTTATTTTAGTCTGTCTAAGGTGGGCAATTTACTCATCAAAGGGAGAGCACTGGCGCTCAGTGGGTTAATTATGGAGTGGCAGCACTCCCCCCCCCTTGACAAGTAAAATCATCTGGCGTTACACGGAATAAAATATTCTGGCATTAGATAGAGTAAAATAATAAAGTAGGGCGCATTGCCACCAATTAACCCATTGAGTGGCAGCACTCTCCTCTTGACGAGTAAAATCATCTGGCATTAAACAGAGTAAAATAATTAGGTAGGGCACATCGGGACGCATACACCTTTCGCAAAACCCCAAAAATGCCCGATTTTACAGCACTTCCAGTTTTGAAAACCTGTTACTTTGCAATATTTTTGTGTAACATTGATCAAAGCGTGAATCATTGCAACACTACCAAGCTTCAAATAAAACAACTTGAAGTTCCTCTGTATCAAAAATTTCTCAAAACTTGCATTTTTCAAAACTGGGCATTTTTTTGGTTTCCTGATAGGTGTATTGCCACTTACAAGGGTTGATGGTCAATACTGCAAGTCATACTATCTTGACATTGTTTGCATTAAAACATTCTAGGGGAAAGTCCACAAGTCAAAAGGAATTGCCATTTTGGATATGGTATTCAAAATTAATTGAGCTAAAGTCATTGCTTCCTTCAACAAGGTATGCTATATTTACTGCAACTGCAACCAAGGTAACAAAAATTACTTTATTTGACATGCTGGATTTGACACTGCAAGATACATTTTGTGTAGAGAAATCACCTGCAACAAGCAATATTTGCTATTGCTTTTGTTATATAGACAAAAGTCTAGAACTTGAAACTGTTTTCAAGGACTTGATTGATGAGATTAAAGACCTCAAGCATGAAACTAAATGAACAATTATATTTTGTCATACAAGAAAACAGTGTTCAGTCATTTATCGAATGTTTTGCCTTGCTATAAGTGATAATTTGTATGCATATGGAAAACAAGATCCCACAATGCGAATAGTTGACATGTTTCATGCTGGAAGCCCAAATTCAGCAAAGGAACATATTATTCACGAAATGGCTCGTTTGGGTAGTTATCTAAGGATTATTATATGCACGATAGCTTTTGGTATGGGATTCGATTGTAAAGATACTTATCACAGTATTAATTTTGGCTGTCCTAAGACAGTAGAATTGCTGGTACAAGAATCTGGTCGAATTGGTAGGGATGGAAAGCAGTGTATTTCCTATATTTTACACAATGGGCTGCTAAGTAGTCACTGTATAAATGGCCAAATGAAGCAGCTGATGCAAACCCAATCATGTCGGCGAGAGTATATTGTAAGTCTGTTCTCTGTTACTAATAATAAAACAAGTGAGAAAAACTGCTTGTGTTGCGATAAGCCCCCCTCCTAAGATATTCAAGTACAATTTTCAAAGCCCCCCAACAAGCAAAACAAGAACATAAATTTTAACAACCCCTAGCTCTTTATCTTTATTTAGAGAAACAAAAACTCTTTATTTAGAGAAACACAAATAGATAATGGGGACCAATAGACAATTCCCATTATAGACTAAAAAAGTATATTCCCGGGAAGGGCATACTAAAATTAATAAAATTGCAATGTTTGGTTGCAAAATGTTGTAAAATGCAGAAAATATATAGCTTTCCAAAGTTGCAAAAATTTTGTATACTTTTGTATTGAAATTTTCACATGCAATACAAAAGTATACAAAATTTGCAAACTTTGCAAGGCTATATTTTCCGTATTTTACAACATCTCGCAACCAAACTTTGAAATAATTTACTTATTTTAGTATGCTCTTTCTAGCAATAGTGATTTATTTGCATCAAGGCCGGATTTTGAGGGGGAGGTGTGGAGAGGTGCGCACCTCCTCTGAGATCGTTTTGCACCTCCCCTGAGAATTTTTGCACTTCTCCTGAAAGGTCATGCACCTCCCCTTTGGAAAATTTCAATGATGGAACAGAGTGAAAATGTGATGGTTGCTTAGGATCTACACTTCGTGACATAAGAAAGTTCTCTCTGTAAAATTGAAACAGTGATAGCCATTCATATCTGTGTCAAGTACACTGTTAATGCAATGTTTCGAAAGAAACTTTGTAGCAATTGCAATGAAGGGCAAGATTGGAGTCACACATTCATAATTCATTAATACACTGGTACATATGTACACTACATGCATACCTCACCTTGTTGATATTGGCCTGTTCTACAATAAGCCCTAACTTTCCATGGGGGTTGTGAGCTAGACTGCTGCACCTCCCCTAACATTTTTTTCCACCTCCCCCACTATTTTCACCAAAATTCGGCCTTGATTTGCATCTCTTTGCCTAGTTCTAAAATTAGTCTACAATGGGAATTGTCTATTTACATGAACATAAGAGACTTGGCTTCCATTTATAAATATTAGGTCTATAAACATTATTTGTTGTTAAGTTGTTTTGTGATGCATTTTTTAAACTAGTAATGTTTTATTCAAACTGGTAAATATTTTCAAAGCCCCCCTTCTTTCGTCTCTCTGTATTTTTTCAAAGCCCCCCCCCTTTCAGGTTTTAAAAAATTTAAAGGCCCCCCAGTTTCTCCTCAATCCCCTCCTGTACAATAAATAATGAACGGTCCCTAACTGTGCTTTGCTTTGTCAATGCAACAACTCAATTCAAACAATGGAATTTGGAAAAGGTCCTATAGCAGTATTCCAGCTAAAACAAGACCAATGTCTGATGCCCAGAGACAGGAACTGCATCAGAAACTTTTAACCTATAGAAAAACACTACTTCCAAAGAGTGTTACAGAATTCATGCCAGTTGGTGCTCCTAATGTGTTTTTTGAATTTAGTCAGTTTCAAATTAGTCAGGATGTCCATGCAAATAATGTTTTATTTGCACTTCATGAAACATTTGGTGACATAAATAAGGATGCTATTCCACTGTTATTAGAAGAAGAATTCCAGGAAATCGAGGTCCTTCAATCAGTGACAAAAGGTTTTTGGACAGTGGTGTAATATATACATATCTCCGCATTTCCAAATACTGTTCAGCATAAAGCCACTATCCCTCCCTCCCCCACCCTCTCCCACCCTAAACAATGTTGGGTGGCTGGGAAGGAACATTTTGCGCAGGTATTTCCACACACAACATCGAACGGGGGGTGCGGGGGGGGGGGTTGATTATGTTGTAAACGTACGCTGTTTAGCTATTTTGTCCAAAGTGTTTTGTCACCGATTGTCCGAAACGGTATTTTAAGCCAAATTAAAATTTCAGTTATTGAAGCTAGAATTACTTGTATTTTATAGTATTACCAATGGTGTTTACAAATATAATAGATACCGTGTTTTGGTGAGCGTAAACATGGTTAATTCGCGCATACATTGTATGTTTTTATTCTAGTTTAATCATAATGCGTTCATGCACGTTTCCAGAACCAGTCCAACATTGGGAATTTCGTAGTTTGGAACTGCAAGCAAAACTAGTAGAGCAATCTGGAATTTAGGGCAGGTAAACACGTTCGGAAGCAAATGCAATTATCTTTAAGTTCTTATTACGAGAATTAGAATGTAACGTCATCAGTAACATCTGGATTAATCTCAAAGCTGTAGTATTATAAAGTGCACAGTATGCATGCTATAAATAAGAGCTACAATCCTGGCAAAAATTATGTGGACACCTAACCTTTGTAATGTTAATATTAACATTGAGACGTTCTTTCATCAAATTTGTCGCCCCCTTCCCTCTATTCAATGTTGTTTCTCGCATTCAAATTTTAAAAGTTTCATTTACCAACATTGAATTGGGGGTAGGAGGGGGAGAAATATTCTGGCGGATTAATTATGTAGAAATAGATCTATTTTTGTTTGACGCACTCGCTGTCCACGATAATTTTTGCCAGAATTGTCTGAAATTATCACATACTTCCAACCGTCCGATTTCATGAATTTAAGGCTCGATCCAATGATAAAATAGGCTTGTTTGTTTAGCAAAAGGAGCAAACAATTAGTAAATCAGGTTATATTTAGTTTTTTTTTCTTTCCGATCTATGTTAAGTGTCACCTATCACATTACACGTCAAGTGGCCTTTTACGTGTTATCGGGATTTATACAATTACAACTTAGTCTGCAACTCTAAAAGGTAATATATTCGTATAACAAATTATTGAACATTGTGGAGAACGACGATGTCTTATAGTACTGTCGGGAAAAAGGTTGACATTAATAATTAGTAGTTAAATTTAGAGATGAGGTGACTGCCATATATGGAATTGATTGACAGGCATGAGATAAAAGGAATGTTGTTAATTGTTATTGCATGGGGAATATATGTAACTGGGAGCGATTTGGGAAGGGATTATAATACAAAACAAAAGATAAAACGCGTAATTTTGCTCTTATTGTGGGGATCGAACGAAAATCTACCACAAAGGGCACCTCCAGACGGGATTAACTCAATAAACGGGATATTGTGACAAAAGTAAAACAGGATATTTTACACAACAATCGAGTTAGAGCAAAATTACGTGGTATATGTAAACAAATACAGAGATCGAGATGTTAACACGGCAATCGCGAAATGACGTTGAAGCACAAGGAGAACAAACCGTCGCACAAAACGACATCGAGTCAACAGAAGCCAATTTCAAATCGTTGTTGAGAAAGCTCGCTTATTTTAACCGATCTACGGCTGATGCTCTAGAAAGTGAGTACGGAAGTGACAAAATAAACAGACAATATACTTTGCTTAAAACCAAACTGGACGAAGCGTACGATTTAATACAAACTATACAAGGTTTAAAGTTAGATTCCGACGAGAGCGACGAAGCAATCGATCAATGGACTCAGGAAAGGAAATTACAAGTGCGACCCTATGAAAATGCGGTCGAAAAGCTCGACGAAAGGCTAAAACATGACGAAAGTATACGCAAGGAAAAGGCTCGTAACGACAAGCTAAACGAGGAATCTATTATTCGAGACTGGATGAGGAAAGAAGAGCAGGAAGCTGAGAACAATAAAAGAATTTGTGAGGAAAAATTCGCTTTACAACTTGAGGAAAAGAAATTGGAAATAGCAGAAAAGAAACGCGTGAAACCGAAATTACCAGATTTGCAAATATCCAAGTTCCAAGGAACATATCTTGACTGGGTGAGATTTTGGAGTCTTTTTTCAACTCAAATTGATCAAACATCCATTCCAGATGAAGCTAAATTTTCGTATTTGAAGGAACTTGTCATACCAAAGGTATGTGCAACAATTGAGAAATTACCAGCTGACGGTGTAGGGTATAAGAAAGCCAAGGAATTCTTAGAACAAAGATATGGTGACTCTAGTGAAGTGGTGAATGCCCATATTCAGGAAATAATGTCATTGCCAATTATTACTGGAATTTCAAGACCCAAGATACACAATTTTTACGATAACCTTTTGGGACATGTTCAAGCGTTGGAAACACTGGGGAAATTGGAACAGGTTGCCGATAATGTGCGAATGACCTTGGACAAATTAGTGGGTATCCGAGCTGATCTAATTAGAACTGAAAAGACTGGAAGAAATGGACCTTTACGGAACTTGTCGAAGCTTTACGACAATGGGTCGAGCGCAATCCCCTACAACCTGGAGATAAAGATGGCGGCCAACATCCAAAATTTAAGCAAAGAGACAATCAATTTGCAACAAGAGATCACGTAAAGCAACGTCAATGTGTATATTGTGAAAATGACGACCATAGATCAGTGGAATGTACCAAAGTTGTCGATGTCGGACAGCGAAAGAGAATACTAAGCATAAAGAGACGGTGTTTCAACTGTACGGGAGAAAAACATAGAGCAAGAGAGTGCAAAAGTAATACCCAATGTTACAAGTGCCAACGTAAACATCATACATCCATTTGTGACAAAGCTGAACCAAGCCCTACAATGTGCCAACCGAACCAATCCAACGTGATATATCCTGTAGTAGTTGTTGAAGTAGAAGGAGTAAAATGTCGAGCGTTACTGGACACTGGTTCAGGAAATTCTTATGTATTCTTATGGAAATTCTTCTACGTTGATGAACTTAACAAAAAAGAAGCCAATTAGACAAGAGATCAAAACCATAGAGATGATGTTGCATACAACTACGAAGACGATTGATGTTTACAATGTTGAAATCACAAACATTAATAAAAACTTTAGCATGTCGTCTGAAGTGAATTGTGTTGATCGACCAGTGCTGCTGACCTTGCAAAATCCACGTTATAGAGAAGTTATTGCCAGTAATTCACACCTTGAAGGCATAGAGATGGACGATGTTGACACGAAGCCAATGTTGCCAGTTCACATGATACTGGGTGCCAGTGATTATTCACGAGTCAAAACAACCACACCTGCTAAAGTTGGAGATGATGGAAAACCAGTGGCTGAGAGAACGAGACTCGGGTGGACAATCATTACACAGGAACGGGAAATGAATCACTCATATTTAATGTTAACGAGAAGCATACACGAAGACTACATGGAACTTTGTAGTTTAGATGTTCTGGGGCTCAAGGATCGACCTGAAGGTAATCAAACAACCGTGCTTGAGGAGTTCAAAGAACAGTTAACTTGGAGAGAAGATGGAAAATACAGAGACATACCATCAAATCATCGAAGACCAAGTGGAAAGGGGAATTGTAGAGATCGCACCAACAGAACCAAACGAGAAGCACAAACATTACATTCCACATAAACCTGTCGTTCGGGAACAAGCTGAATCAACAAAAGTTCGTATCGTCTACGACGCCTCCGCAAAGGTTAACGAAGATAGTCCGTCACTGAATGAATGTCTAGAGTTTGGCCCTCCACTTCAACGAAAGTTGTTAGATATCCTTTTGCGAAACCGAGTTAAACCTGTGCTATTAGCTGGAGATATAAAGCAAGCGTTTCTTCAGATTGTTATCAGGGAAACCGAACGTGACGCTTTAAGGTTCCTGTGGATAAATAACTTGCACACCAGAGAAGAGAAGATCTACCGCATGACAAGACTTATGTTTGGTCTTGGTCCAAGTCCATTCATTCTTGGAGGGACATTGAACGTTCACCTAGAGAAGTACTCACAAGATCATCCGATTTGTGTTCGAGAGCTTAAAGATGGTACATACGTGGACGATATAAACATTGCAAGCGACACAGTGGAAAAAACGAGAGAAATTAAAGAAGATGCTGTAAAAATCTTGGGAGAAGGTGGGTTCATGTTACATAAATGGCATTCGAACGCCGCAGAATTAGAAAGTGATGTAAAGGAAGATGGAGAAACTACCTATGCGAAGGAAAGTCTAGGCACAACACCATCGGAGACCAAACTTCTTGGATTAGGCTGGAACAAATCAGAACACACTTTGTCAGTGACATTTCCACCAAACAAAAATGAAGTTACGAAAAGAATCGTCCTGAGAACTATGGCGAAAATCTATGATCCGCTGGGATTAGCAGCTCCTATTCTACTCACGGCCAAAGTGATCTTTCGAGATATCTGTGATTCTAAGTTGGGATGGGATGCAGATCTACCTGACGAGCTAAAGCGGCGATGGGAGAAATGGTTGAAGAATTTACCTGTCCAGTTGAAGATGCCAAGAGCAATACCTAGAGAAGTCGGTGTGATTGTCGAATTGATTCTTCATGGATTCGCAGATGCGAGCCTTCTTGGTTGTTGCGCTGTGATCTACGCTATTATCAAGCAAGCTGGAGTGATTAGTCAAGGGTTCCTGATTTCGAAAACAAGATTGGCCAAACGGGACTTGACTATTCCGCGCCTGGAGTTAGTGAGTTGCCACATGCTAAGTAACCTCCTACACAACACATTCAAAGTTCTTAGTCATATACAAATTGCCGGTGTATTCGCATGGTCTGATTCTACTGTCTGTCTTCAATGGATCCAAGGTCAGGGAAGATATAAACAATTCGTGGCCAATCGGGTAGAGAAAATAAACGAGAAGGAAGAAATCGTTTGGAAATACGTGCCTAGTAAAGAGAATCCTGCGGATATCGGTAGTCGGGGATCAAGTGACTTAGAAACTAACGAAATGTGGATGAGCGGTCCTTCATGGCTGAACAATTCCGACAGCTGGCCGGAACAGATTGTTGCTAAACCTTCTGATGTGTCGGAGTCCGAAAGTCGCACAATCAAGACCGTGATGAAAGCTGCTGTTCAACGAAAATCAGATGTCTTTGACGACCTTTTAGCGAAAACAACCCTATGGAAAACTGTGCGGATTTTGGCATGGATCAAAAGATTTGCTGTCAATTGTCGAAGAAGTAAAAGAATTAGCGGACCACTAACGACTGAAGAGACTGAGGAACAATTGAAATTTCTGATTAAACGAGCTCAAGAGGACGGTGAAAATTCTGTTCAGTTCAAAGAACATTCTCAACGATTGAATCTCCAGAAAAATGAAGAAGGCATTTACGTGTGTAAGGGGAGAATTCAAGGGTTTTATCCAATTTACTTGCCATCAAATCACCTCCTATCTCTGAAGATTGTCGAACGTGCACATCTTTACACTCTGCACGGCGGGGTTGGGTTAACCATGAGTAAAGTACGCGACGATTATTGGATCCCTGCATTGCGAAGTCTAGTGAAGAAAGTCATTGGTAAATGCTATGGGTGTAAACGATTTTACACAACGCCGATGCCCGCTCCACCTCAGGGGAATCTTCCAAAAGAACGAACTGAAGGTGAAATCCCCTTCGAAGTAACTGGTGTCGATTATGCCGGACCAATCTATTACAAGGGAAATGGGGGAGCTGAGCGTAAGTCATATATACTCATCTATACCTGCAGTTTAACTAGAGGACTTCACTTGGAGATTCTGCCAAACATGAGTTGTGAAGAGTTCCTGATGAGTTTTAAAAGATTTATCGCAGCAAGAGGTCGTCCGAAGAAGATCATATCCGATAATGGAAAGACTTTCGTGGCTGCTGCCAAATGGATCAAGAAAGTCGTACTGAACGAAAAGTTACAAGGCTATCTGAGTGAACATGGTGTGAAATGGCAGTTCAATCTAAGCAAAGCTAGCTGGTGGGGTGGAATGTTCGAACGAATGGTCAGCATAGTGAAACAAGCTCTTTACAAGGTCGTAGGATCGGCCAAACTTACCTTCAAAGAATTGCAAGACGTGATGCTAGATATCCAGCTCGTATTGAACAATCGACCACTATCGTACTGCGAGGATGACATTCAACTTCCCGTGTTGACGCCGAACATGATGATCTTTGGTAAAGCCAATTATCTTATGGAGTTATCACCTGAGGATATAGAAGAACGAGACCTGCGAAAGAGGGCGAGATATTTGAAGAAATGTAAGGACGCGTTATGGCAACGATGGAAACGAGAATACATGAGAGCACTTCGTGAAAGGCATAATTTAACACATGACGGGAAAGAGAGAGAGCTACGAAAGGGTGATGTTATGTTAATCAAAGGTGATGAAAAGAATCGTAGACTGTGGAAAATTGGGATTGTTGAACAACTTATACCCGGAAGAGACAGAGTGGTTCGTGGAGTTAGACTACGTGCAGGAAAATCATTCATGGAAAGACCAATACAATTTCTTTACCCTTTGGAATTGCATTGTGATAGAGAAAGTAATCAAGAAACTGTTCCATTGAATCCTGTTGCAAAGGAGTTCAAACCGAAGCGTAGAGCGGCTGTCGATGCAATGAAGAATATGGAACTAATTTATGATCAGGAAGAGGAAGAACTTTGATGAGTAGAGACGGTGAAATACGTGTAGACGTTCGTGTGTGTATAAGACAGATAAGTTATATTTAAAACTTACGTTCTAAATAGGGGGAGTGTGTCGGGAAAAAGGTTGACATTAATAATAATAGTTAAATTTAGAGATGAAGTGACTGCCATATATGGAATTGATTGACAGGCATGAGATAAAAGGAATGTTGTTAATTGTTATTGCATGGGGAATATATGTAACTGGGAGCGATTTGGGAAGGGATTATAATACAAAACAAAAGAAAAACGCGTAATTTTGCTCTTATTGTGGGGATCGAACGAAAATCTACCACATTTGTTTTTAATTTTTTTATGCACAACCGTTTATAATGCAGATTTGGCAATCCTCCCCCCCCCCCCCTGTAAATCCCAACGGTAAAGGAGGCCTGGTTGCGTAGACGTTCGCCGTAGTAATTTTCGGCCTGGGCAAGTTCAATATAAAATGGGTTTTGATTTCCATTGTTAAAAAATATGGTTGAAAACTTGTACATCTCGCCGAAATACCTCTGTATCTTCGAAGAACCGCATTTGTTGTACATGCTGGCGAATTGTTTTGGAGAATAAAGCAATTTGAGTGTGAGAATTTTCGATTCGAAGTGCCGTGCGGTCGTATCGACGATCGGGAATCGTTAGCCTTTATCATGTTTCATGTATACTAGTAACATCGAGTACAAAGTCTCGGAAAATATTAGTCCAAGAAAGGAGGAGCAAAAGAAGAACACACACCATAAAATAGGCAAGTCAATTTCATTTTAAAATTTATATTTTATGACATATTTTTACTATAATATACATTAATATAATATACATTTATACTATAAGTCTACACTGACCCTTGCGAGATTGGGTCGCCTGTGTGATATCATGCCTGAAGCGATAAACTGAATCACCTCGCCCCTCATCAACCTCGTACCCAGAGCTAGCCGCGACTTGAATGCAGCAACGTAGCCCCTGGTAAACGCTGGTCAAAAAGTACGGTGATCGATCAAATGGATCAATGCTACCAATAGACTGGAAATGAAGGACAGTATGGCGGCTGGCTTTGCCAAAATATGCGCAGATCTAGATCTAACAAATTTTACGAATTCAAGATGGCGGAAATATAGAGCGTTAATAGTATAAACATATAAAATCGATGCGCATACAGAAAGAGTGTAAAATTTTCAAGTTGCCCACGTCTACAAAGCTATAAAATACCTCGATGGCGTTGTATTGCAAACTCTCGACGTCTCACGATTTGCTATTAGCCGCCACGAGTACCCCATTTGCCGATATTTTCTAGTGGTAATGTAAACTCCATTAAAACGGTGAAATCCCCGTTGGTCGCTATGTTCAGTCGGGTACAGTGTCGTTCGAGAAGAAGTCAGACAAAATGCCCACGTCTATATTTCCTATACGCTGTTCAAACTGTCATTTTCCGTTGCTTCAGAAGCCCCTAAGCTTGTATTTGTACGGCCAAATGGTTTTAAAATCGTCTGGTTTTTTTAAAGCTAGATTACAGTCGCTTCTGCGCATGTGTCAAAAATGTAAACAAATGTGAGCACACTTGTTTTGATTTTGTGTGCTCTCCAGTCCTTATTCGGATATGCGCGCTCAAAATGGCCGACTCGTAAGAGTTATATAATAGAGCCGTCCACTTCAAAGGCAAATTCTTCTAATGCTGGTCGCCAAAACCAACCAGGAAATCGAAAAGAACATTTCGCGAAAAGGTATGCAACGAAAATCTACTTTAATGATACTATTTGTCGGTGAACTCATTTCAAAACTGAAGCTGGAATTAAAAGTGACGAGGGTTCGCGAATACTATGCTGATCGAGCCTGTAATCCTGTATACAAAACATCAAGACGGATTTAATTGTGGTAAGCACATAACACATATCCCTGGATATTTCAGTTATGTTAATGTTGTTATATTTCCTCATTACAAAATTTTATTGTTCACTTATAGCGCTGTGGAAACCCAGACGGATCAGTAGCCAGATGAAACAATACAATGCAGACATGAGCCATTGCCAGTTATGTTCAGCAAGGGGAAGAAACAGCAATGGAGCCATATAAAGATTCTTAAAGATTCTCCTAGGCAGTACGAATACATCCTACAACTTATAATGAAGGTATGTATAACATTTTATGCTTTCCTGAATCCTAGTGAGAAAAAAAGTGACTTTTAGTTTTCACTTTTCATTATGAAATTCCATATTCTTCATATCACATTTTCAAACAAATATTTTGATCGTTCTGTAGGCATGTTGATTGACGTGTTTTAAGAGCACTTAAAAGGCTTTTTGGAAAGCCAAATTTTGATTTGCATGAACATTATTAACAAAATCAAAATGTGGCTTGAAAAAAGCCATTTGAGTGTTTTTAAAACACATTGGTCAGCAGCATTTAAACAGGAATAAAACTAATTATAAGTCTTCTTTAGATATGTGGAATGGTGTTGCAAGTGATTACCGAAGGCAAATCGCTCCTAACATAACCCCTGTCCCTCCTCCTTCAGTCAAAGAACTTGTTGAAACCCATCAGTATAAATTCAACTGATCACTGTAGACAAGTTAAAACAAAGTGCTCTGTTAGGTGGAGTTAAAACAAAGTGCTCTGTTAGGTGGAGTTAAAACAAAGTGCTCTGTTAGGTGGAGCTCATAATCCCTGAAAGGCAATCCACCTAGGAGAAGGAAATCTGATTACAAACCCCTGGACCCCAATACTGAGCCAGGGTGTACATCTTCGGTGCACAGCAATACACTTTTCAGGACTGAAGTAAGGAGCAAGGAGTAATTTTAAAGAATAAAAAAATCAATGTCAATATACAAAATGTTGTGCTTGAACATCCAATGTATTTGATAACTGGTCTTTTATATAATGAAATATTACTGTTCATAAACATTTAACCATTAACATGATAAAGGCTTTCATTTGTTAGCAAAATTTGCTGTGGGTAGTAGACAGAGAAAGCTTATAATAAGTTTGAAGCAATTTTGAACTGCAATTTTCTTCTTTTGGTGTATGTGTTAGAGTAAATAATCAAGCCATGCAAAGTAATGTTTCCTGTAATTTTGCTAAAACACAAATGCCAAAAGGAGAAAATCAAAGTTTAAAATCGCTTGTGTGAATGGGCCTTAACAGGTGTGAATTACCCAAGTTCTTTCAAAATATTTAAAATGATCCTCCCTGTCATGGGGAGATAATTGCAGTAAAATGGATTAATGAATAATAAAGTTTCCCTCAATGATCCCTCTAATGCATGGCCATGTCCAGATCGAACATTTCCATCAAGTACTAACTGTGCCACTGTGGGAAGAGAGGGCTAGGCGGTTATGCAAGGCTGTCTTGATTGTGTACAGCATTTGTTTACCCATTTTGTTGGCATTGCAACACAGCATCCACATTTGTAATACTCTGAGGCATTTTCTGTTTTTTCGTAGCTGGGTCTGGTTGAAGCAGTTCACCTGGCAATTTACCAAATTGACAAATGCAGCTGGCTGATGCTGTATAAGCTCTAACGCAAATGCTCTTCAAAGGGCATTTAAATCCATTGCTTCCACAAGATTCTGAAATGAATATATATATCATTAATTAAATGCAAAGACTCAAGCACAGTGAAACACAGATATTTCTTACCACCAAATTACTGCATTTTCACAGCTATGTACACTTGTATATAGACAGGTAAGCCTTTTTACATAATTTGATATTTTACCCGGCAAGGATATGCATAATTATGTGGGGTATTTAATAAAACAAATCATGTGTGTTAAAGCCAGTAGTTAAAGCTTTCAGAAATATAAGTCTGTGTATATTTTTGGCAGGCAAAGTATCAAAATATGTAAACAAAGTTTACCCAGCTATTGTTAGATAATCATTACCCTTTGAGTGAACTATCGCGGTGAACAACATTACATATTCTCAAATGAACCATTGCTCAGGCCACATTTTTTTGCGTATAAACTAACAAAACATATATAAAGTTATAAACTAATGAACAAATACAATAAGATTACATGTGAAGCACGTTTCTAACGAACACTACATAACTAATAGCAATAATACAAACTCACCATCTGTCCTTCGATTGTTCATACATGTATCAAAATCCTCTTCGCGGCACGCGCTTGAGCAAAAAATACCCATACTCTATCGAAGACAAAAGCTGGAGGCCCCGCTGGAGCAAGCCGCGACATGAACATATCGTTTCCAATTCTTCCAGCGAAAAGCTTTCTCCGAGTGCTTCTGCCATGACAGCAACAATGACTTTGGCAATGTGTTTTGACGAACAAATACCCCAAGGAAAAATTAGTGATTACTTTGACACTTCCAAAGTTTATTTTACAATGCCGAACATTAATATAGTCAACACAATGACTCGCACCTTTGGGTCGGCTTTGTCGGTCTCTTCTGAATTTTTCATCGGGGCACACGAAAAACAAATGCCGAATTGATCAACAATATATCTTCCATTCATGATCTTTCAAAATATTTAATTGCTTGTCTTGACAACTCCACTCCTGACTCGGACTCCATTTATATAGTGCATAGCCGCTATACTTCATATTATACAATTGAAGTGGATCCAAACCAAAACAAAAAATGTAAACAAAGCCCGCACATGCGCAGAATGGACTGTAATCTAGCTTTAAGCAAGACCCATCACCTGTAAACTAATTTGAAATAAAGAATGAATAGTGTAGTGTAGTGTAGTGTAGTGTAGTGTAGTGTAGTGTAGTGTAGTGTAGTGTAGTGTAGTGTAGTGTAGTGTAGTGTAGTGTAGTGTAGTGTAGTGTAGTGTAGTGTAGTGTAGTGTAGTGTAGTGTAGTGTAGTGTAGTGTAGTGTAGTG